>CANUEY010331348.1:0-11555 GCA_948099555.1 Croton setiger | reverse complement strand
AAATCATATATCATCATATTAAAAACATATCCAAATCATTTACTTAATTATCATATCATATATCATATCAAATTATAATGCATTTTAATCAAAAATGCACAAAATATATGTAGTGACGTCAAAATGACCTAGGATTTAAATTGGGGGTGTCACAGTTTTCAAACCCAGAAAATTTTCTCTTTCTACTGTTTTCTTCTTCTCTTTCAATTTCCAGCCACTCTCTTCCCTTTCTATCACTTCTAAGCTTCTCCTACATATCTTAGGAACCTACTGAAGCCATTAAACCCGAGGTTTTTCCCTTCTTTTCCCTTTTCTCTCTCTTTTCTTTTTCTTTCTCTCTTTCTTTCTTCTTTTCTATTCTAGCTTGAAACAACAGTCTCTCACACCTCTTACACATCTTCAACCCTCTCTCCAGACACCTATTCACCTCTGGAACAAAGCCACCTAATTAGTTTTCCACCTCCTACTTGGTTTTAAGCAAAAACTAATCCAACTTTCCAAAACCCTAAGTTACCCTTTTTCCCTCTTTTGTTTCTTTCAATTCTACCCAAATCCACTTCCAATTCCTATTTTTAATTTGTTTTTAGTGTCAAAATAATAACAAAAGCTTATGTTTAAGGTTTCGTCGAAATCGGAACCGAAAAACTATTCGTGGTTCGGCCAGTGGCCGAAACCGACTCTGTAATCTCGACGATATTTGCGGAACCAAAACCGTACGACTTCGTCGTAGTTTTAGGGTTCCAAACCTCCTTTTTATCATATAAACAATCAAATCATAAAATGCCAAATTCATTTGATTTACATTTTCCATGTTTCCGATGTTTTATCGATTGCGCGAGCCAAAAACCCTAATCGGGTCTCGTTTGCGTCTTCCGACTGTAAACGAGCTTAAAACATAACTTTTTTTCATATTTATTTTATTTCTTAACATATTCAAATTATATATTTCATAATCAAATCAATTATTTAATTTAATATGATGCATACGAAATAAAAATGCGTATTATGTATAAAATGACGTCGAAAATAACGTTGGTTAAATTTGGGGTGTCACATGTCACAAGTTCATAAAATATTTAATTTTAACACTCAAACTAATTCCTAAAATACTATTGAATATAATACCACATGTTGAATTATATCACAATAAAAAACAATAGTGTCGGTTAACTAATATTGACCGGAAGAGGAAAGCAATTGCCATTTTGGCTGCCATCGATAAAGAATTGACAAATTCTATTCTAATAAATGAATATATTGCAAAATTCCAATTTTGTAGCTCAAAGTTTCTCTTAAGAAGATGGAAAAATGAAAATAAAAAATAGCTTTGCCAACAGCAACAAAGATTCTAAGTACAATTTGACTGGTCAGGGAACTCATTACCACCGCTACTATTTCTTTTTTCTTTTTATAGGAATATATAAATATGGAAATTCTCTAGAAAGAATTTGACCATTAATCTATTTACTAATTTACTTGGAAAATTTTTTAAGAATATATTCATCCTTTATAAATTTTTATTTTCTTTAAAAAAATTATTTCAAAGTACTAGAAGAAAATTCTACATCTTAAATTTTATATTCAATTGTGTGATAATTATCATATAGAATATAATATAAACATGCATCCACCAATAGTTTTTTATAGTATGCATGCACACCAATGTTTAGTATCCTTGCTCGACTAAGAAAAAGTGTGCAAGATGTGCTTAAAATTTAATTAGAAGCATGTGAAAACCTCGAATGCCAAAGCACAAGTGTGCATCAAAATACCTATAATATAGTAAGTGTTTGAAGGATATTGGAAAGGATTTAATCTTGCATATGATTTGTCATTGTCTTGATGTTGCGTAAAGAGACTGAACTCTTTCTTCTTACACATTTCCTATTCATCATATTCACAGTTCAAATTGGCAATGCATTTCCCATTTCAAAATCACTCACAAATATCTCTTTCAAAATCACTTTCATTTTTAATATCCTTTTCTTTTTGTTAAAAAAAGAAAAAAAAATTGTCACTGTGGCCGATTAATCCAAATCTGACCATAATTACACACCTAACGACATCTTTTTTTTTTTTATACCTTCCTCTTATATTCACGCTTGCTTTATTATTATTATTATTATTATTATTTTTTTGGCATTTGTTTTGTAATTTTAGAAGCTGAACAGAAACTTTAGGTAAAATTAAAAACGGAGAAAACTGGTAGGAAGATAAATATGAGAACTTTGAGGACACATACAAACTAGACACGAACAAAAAAAAAAAATTCTTAATTATAAAAAATACCTAACGTGTAGGATAAGGACACAAGAAAAAATTCTTAATTATAAAAAATATGGAGGCCATACTTATAAATATAAAAATTAAAAATTTCAACCACATATAAAAATATTGCTTACTCTACAAAAATAAATATTGATAAAAAATAATTATGGAACCAAATACAGACCCTTTATTAATTTTTTTTTTTTTAAAAAAAATTAAGTCAGCCATAAAATAAGAAGTTCAAAAATTAAACATAATAAACTAAATTATAAATAGTTCAATTAAAATTCAAATAAAATAAAATGTCATAGCATGCATTCTAAAATTCACGAATTCTAACTCTTAATCCAGACTATAGTAACTGAGCTAATAGTATTATAACATGTGGCGAAGCAGAATATAAAAATTACATTTATGTTTAATACAATTTACATAATAAAATATTGAATAAATTAAAATCTTCTTTCTTTTATATTTTGGTGTTCTATGTGACTATTGTTTGTAGCTTCAAAATTTACGCTTAATTTAAGTTTATGTTAGTCCGTGCTATTCTGAATATCTTTTATTGTCTCCTCACTAACGTACGAGTTTAAGAGACACTAAACTTGCTGTTAATTTATAATAATACAATTGAAAATATAGACATACTCAAATATTTAAATTTAGCTTTTATATAAGTAGTTGCATTGATATACCACATATAACTCGTAGTTAGCATATCTTTATACATGTATCACGCATCACAATATAGTGTACAACTTACTTCAAACACATGTTCACTAAACAATTAATGGTATAATAGTATTAAACCTGATTAGATGTTGTGTATCAAATTTTGCCCCTAATTGATTCAAGCATTTTTTTTTTATCTTATTAAATCCTCTATGGTACCTGTTTTGGTTAAATAAATAATCACACTACTAATTAATTTCTATTTTTCACTTTTAAGATTATAGTAAATCTTTTGGTAATTTATTTTTATCATAAATCCATGTTATCCTTAAATTACTTTTAATAATTTTCTCCCAAAAATTACACCACAATTTCAAAAAATAGTTTTGACATTTTGTTTGCATCATTAGCTATCACATAATCAAATATTCAACAAACTGCAAACTTATAAAATTGTATTGGGAAGCTTTATTTTTTCATTCAAACTACAACCCAATCATATATCATATACAATATCCATCATCATATAAGGAAAATGTGGATTTTTAGTCAAGCTCCGAAACTGGGAAAATTTATAATAGATTCATCAAAATGGATTCACCTTGGTCAGCTTTGAATTTTAATTAGTAGAGTGGAAAAAAAAAATTATATAAAAGAGATGAGTTTTCCAAGAAAGAGTTTTGATGAATCTCTTAATAAATTAAACGATTATTTGGAGCAGAATAAGGAAGAAGATGGTAATTTTGTCATTTTAAATATTTTATCCAAATCATTTAATTTTTTAATTGACTAATGACGTTTCTGGACGAAATGATCTATTTGTACAATTTTGAAAATCTTAAGGACCTATTTATACAATTTCCAAAATTAAAAGATCACATATCTTATTATGCAAAATTTAAAAAACCTGGATAATTTAGACTTGCAAGCAGCAAAAATGATTTTCCAATGGTATTGGTCATGATTCAAATTGGAAAAATGATTCTAAGGTGATTTCGGTCAGAATCGAGTATAATTCAAGAGTTTTCCGATGAGTTTTAGTTGGAAATCATGAAAGTTGCCGGAAATTGTTTTCACCGGAATTGCTGGTGTTGGAATCACTGGAAAAAGGGTTGACAGAATCTGTTTGTATACTTAACATATACCTTGTGTACCCTTAAAGCCAAAAATGGTATCTTTGGCTATTATTTCAAATTTGGTATTCTAAAAAGCTGTAAATGGTTTTTTACATTATTTACATGTTTTTTCTCTTTTGGCCATATTTTAAATTTGGATATCTGTTCTTGAATGTATCCCGCAAAATTTGCCACCCAAAACATGGAACACCTAAACAGAAATGGGCTTCAACTCTTTTTTCGACTACAACTAATGGGCCTAACACTTGTTTCATCGTTTAATCACAGCCGTGTAATCTGAAACACTAAGCAATCCTGATCCTTCATTCCATAAATTTAAGCCATCATAATCTACAACCCCTAGGGTTTTTCTCTGATCCGCAAAACCTTTGTTTCTCGAGTACTCGTGTGCAGTTTATTTCGATCTGTGCTCGTCTTCAGGTATGAAATTCACTTTGTAATTCATAATTCTTGTTTGGTTGCCTAGAAAGGAAAAAGAAAAAAATTGTCTCATTTTATTTTTACTTAATTTTTTTTATTTTCCCATCCAGTTTTCTTGGTAACCAAACAGATGCGCTAGTGCTTTAGTATCGTTCAGCCTCTTGCTCCTCTGTTAGTAGAAGTTGATAATTGTTCAATTTTTCTCTCAATTAATAAGAGATTGCACTTCTTGTTTTCTGTGAAAGTTAATAGTGTGCTTCAGTTGGTGCATTTTGATTCGTTTGGCTGACCCATTACTCTTGTTTGGGAAAAAAGAAATGAATTAATTGATCAAGTTTATTTTCCCAGCTCCATGCTACACAACTCCATTGTGTTTAGTTTGCATGATGTTGCTCTTGTAGGGAAGAAAAAAGAAAAGGAAGAATAGGTAATGGTAGTGCAGGTGACTTGGTAGTATAATGTCCTTATGACTCTTCTAATTGAGTCTTTTTGGAATGTATTACCTTTGAATGCTTAATATGGACATTATAAGTATTGGCATTTTGGTGAGAAGCTTATGTATCAATTTGTTTCTCTTCACTAGATTTTAAGTGCTTTTATTCGCATCAAGTTTCAAGAACTATTTCTTCTGCTGTATTTGAAGTGTAATTTGTCCAATATTGCGAATTTGATGACTTGCAGAAATTGGAATCATGAAATTGATATTTTTGTTTCGCCTTTTCATTTCTAATAGAATAGTCTACCCCATGGTTAAGATACATGTAAGATGAGTTGCTCCAGCTTTGTGTTCTACATGACAATTACAGTCTGTCTGGGTAGCTTATTTTGCTCCTTTTTTCTTAATTCCTGTCTTATCTATGCTAGTTCTGTGAAGATGTATACTGCAAAACAGAAGATTCATAAAGACAAGGGTGTTGAACCAAATGAATTTGAGGAGACGGTTGCGCAGGTCATTAGACTATTTTGTTGCTCTTAAATTTGTTGTTCAAAGCAATTACTTCTGTTTTGACAATGCATTTCTTTATTTTGAATTGTAGGCATTCTTTGATTTGGAAAATACCAATCCGGAGCTGAAAAGTGAGATGAAAGATCTCTACATTAATTCAGCAGTGTAAGAGTGATCTAATTGAGGCATTAACTTTGCTATTGATCGGTTTTCATTCTTATACATTTGCAAAAATATTGCAGTCAAATTGATGTTGCTGGCAGTCGGAAGGCTGTTGTTATCCATGTTCCATATAGATTGAGGAAAGCTTACCGAAAGATACATGTTAGGCTTGTGAGAGAACTTGAGAAGAAGTTCAGTGGCAAGGTACTTGCAAATTCAGTTTTTAGGTTTGATAATTTTATTTTGATCCTACACTGCAATTTTTTTTTTTTAATTAAGGAATTAAAATAAATTTATGTATATTTTTGGCCATTTAGTAGTGCTTAATTTTGTTTGTTCCTTTATTAGAAAATAAGCAGTCAATAAACTTGATTGCTCATCATTTTGGATATTTTTACAGTGTTGCATTAAAGTGGGGTTTGACTTTCTTAGAGTGAATTTTTCTTTGAGTGATCTAATTTAAATCAATTAAATTTCTTTAAATCTTGAGTGCATGATGTCATAAGGCTTATTATTTTGTAGGTATAAAGTTAGGACTATGAAATTCAGATTTCAGTATATGGATTGGAATTTGTACTTTTCTTCTACAATTACATTCCACATGCCACATACCGATATTTTTAAAAATGAATTCCATTGTGAATTTCAAAAACACCTTTCTAGATTTAAATTTTGTATCAGATTGGTAATATTCCAAACCAAATTACACCCCTGGTTTGGTGTTGGTGCAGTCAGATTTAATCATATATTTCTAGCAGCCTTTATATTTTGTAAGTTGGTGATATTGTAATGTCAATAACATCTTTAAGTAATGTTTTGATATAAAATCGTTGTACGACTTCTTGTGCCAAGTTCATGTTGCTTATATTCTTGGTTTTAATTATCCGTTTAATTGTTGATTAGGATGTAATCCTGATTGCTACTCGAAGGATTTTAAGGCCACCAAAGAAAGGTTCAGCTGTGCAAAGACCTCGCAGCCGCACACTTACAAGTGTGCATGAGGCAATGCTCGAGGATATTGTACTACCTGCCGAGATTGTTGGGAAGCGAACCAGATATCGACTTGATGGATCAAAAATTATGAAGGTAACTCTCATGTTGTGGATGAGCTTATTTGCTGATTTTCACGGAAAAAACTATTAGTGGCAGCCCATCCTTGTTGTTGTTGAGTTGATGCTAATTGCACCTTTTGTGCACAGGTATTCTTGGACCCAAAGGAGCGAAACAACACAGAATACAAATTGGAAGCATTTTCTGCAGTTTACAGGAAGCTGGCAGGGAAAGATGTTGTGTTCGAGTTTCCAACAGCTGAGCAATGAATGAACTGAGAGCTTCTAACATCTTTTGAATGTTTTATTTACATTTACATTTACTGGGCTATTTAAATTTTGATAGCAATCGGAAAAATGTTTGTTGAATACTTGATCGTTGAACTTTGTAGTTATCACCAATTTCCTAGCAACTGTTTATTTTTATTAAATTAATGTTGAATTTTAATCAGTTCTTCGTTTTAAGGAGTTGACTGCCCGAGCTTAAGTTTATTTTAGGGAAATTGATATGGTCCTTAACATTTTAAGTAAGGAAGTATAATTGCAGGAAGGTATAGAAGGAAGGCATTTTCAGGTAATATAATTGGTGGAAGAATAAATATCGCTTGGTTTGATTGAGAATCACTCAATTTTACGATTATTTGACTAAAAGTTAAAAGAAAGTTGTACTTTAATCCTACTGAGTATTGGAGAAAGAGATTGAGAATATATTTCAACAAATAGAAGAAGTATATTAATATACTAAAACGTTAACTAATCTCCTTTATTTAATGATTGAACATTTGTCTTGTAATTTGCTACTCAGTTTCAAGAACTTGTGGTGCATCGGAATGTGGATAAAAAAGACAAATGCATGTGGATGCTTCCTGTTCATAGCCACTCTTCCATTTCTTTAATTGAAAATATTTTTAAACATAAAGAGGAAGTATGGGTAAAAAGGTGTAGCTAGGTAAGGAAGATGAAAACAAGATTAATAGTCGTGTCTTGTATCAGTTTTTCAATTGAACCAATAAAAGTTGCAAATGTGAAGCCTGAATCAATGCATCCCTTCTGGAACCTGCATTCTGTATCCTGTCAAGCCGAGGAAGACAAACTAATATTATAGCAAAAATGGAATAGAATAACCAACACAAATAAAGATTTTAGGAATTTACCTCAAGACAATATCACAAGACCAATATACATTGCGCCACAAAGAAATAACAAAGATATGAAACCCCTGCAAGGATATGAATAGAGTGTTCATTTTTGATTTATGAAGCAAATCCAACATTTTAAGGGCGATGAGATGCAATGCTGACCATATGACGCCCCATCCCATCCCATTACATGGACAAGGGCACACTTCTGCAAATTTCTCCGCATCACTTGAATGAACTCTACGGGATATTAGATCGTCATAAATATCTGCGAAATCAGGGAGATGTTATGTTACTGAGCTCCATAATTCACTCAAAACAATTAAATTCTACTACTTACCATAAACAGAAAACAAGCTGTTCATTACACCTGCAGAGACCAACCAAATCTCAACATTCATCAGTTTTTCAGGGAATAAAAGTGAATTACTACTGGAGGTATCATTGTCATGAAAGGAAAGATGCAGAATTTACCAATGAATAGTATTATGTACCGAAGAATATGAACTTTCGTTGTTTCTTGCAGGACCCAAATTACCGCAAGGAAAACCACGAATCCTGGTGCCTCAACATGCAAATATCATTAACACACATGCCCATAATATTTCAGCTTGTAATATCCAAATCACTGAAACACATACCAATACAAAGTCCACGAAGAGTCCACTGTTGCAAATGATAAAAACAATTACTATTTCGAATATTGTACTGACTTGATCTTTGAAATGCATAAAAACAACAGGAAAAACACTGAACTAAATTATCAAGGATCATTTCTATTATACTCATTTATTTGTTTTCTTCTTCTTTATGTGATTCATTTCCAAAGTTTGCTATCCCTAAAGAACTTTGAATTCAACAGCCTTTTACAAGATCTGCTATAGGTATAAACCTTATGAATTTCAAAATCAACTACAATCTAACAAATAATATGTTGACTACAGCTCTATAATTAGGCTAGATGCTTGAAAGTTGAAACCACTTACATTTTTTGCGACGAATAGGACAACAAGTAGAGCAACAACAAAGCATCCTGCTGCTATTCTTGCCGTAAGAAGATTTGTGGATGCAAGTATCAAAACCATCCCCCAAAATGACGAACCGAGATCTAGAGTGTCAAAAAAAAAAAAAAATTGCAATGATTACCAACAATACTCATTTATTCATTCAGCAACAACCAGTGAGAGCCTTCAACTTGTAAATCACATACATGGAATTTTTCTATATGTAGTTAAGACAATATTAAGCAATGGAATGAGGTATTACATCCAGCTGGCAAGATTAACCAGTATACACCGCCACGGGTTTGAGTAGTTCCCCCTTCATCTGCGTGAACCTGAATCCCTTCCACCTGAAACAAGGTCGCATCCAGACAAATATCAGTCTAAATAATAAGCAGTTTAAAGTTAGATATTCTCATGATTGCTTCATATTCTTATTTAACTTTGGCCAAATATCATGGATTTGTATTTGCTGCAATAGAATGCTGTGACATGACGAACTTGGCAGATTTTCAAATGAACTGATGCTTTCTTTTAGCGTTGAATTCGTGTATTTTCTAACAAGAGAATATATAATTCTTTTCAACATGTAAGAAAAGCATGTAAAGGGATCTCCAAGCATCAAGCTCTAGTAAAAAGTGGCCGAAATCTCTTTTGCAGTGCAATAAAAGCATCAAACTATACTTGAAAAGGGACTGGTTAAGTTGCAATTTCTTTTTCTGGAAAAACATTGTAGAGTTCATAATAAAGAAACTGTTTTTTTATTGGTTTTGCAATATTTACAATCAAAGTTCAAAAGACTTTAACTGATTTTAGTTATGCCTGTATTCAAAATGTAGCTTTTTCAACAACTACAAAGTGATTCAAATTGAATCCTGAAAATAATTGGTCCCATCTGGTTCTTTAAATTACAACTAAATTTAAGTAATGTTAGTAAGAAGAATTTGTTTTCATTAAAGGATTCTATAGTAAGAGCATACATAAGAATGCTACTCTAATTCTAACAAAATCAAAAGCTTGTGCATTATGAAATACATCAGCGCTAGCACTAAAAATTGACAGAATAAAACAAAATTTAATGCGAGAAATGAACTTCTTACATGTCCACAGGTTAATTTACAAGCAATGGCATGGCTTGCCTCATGAAGAAATACAGTAACAAGCTTGAATGGTGTCAGCAGTACTGTCCTCCATAACTATAAGATAAACAGAAATTTTGATCCATCAAGTAACTAAATCAGACAGAATTTATGACATTTCCATTAAGTAGGATGAAATCACAATCTTCCATGGAAAAAAAAAAGAAAAAAGATGAAAACACAACTATCAATTGACAAATCAAGCTACTAAAACCAATTACTTAAAATTTGAGGAATACTATTTTGGTTCTAAGATTCAGATTTCTAGTTCTGCAATGGGGAACAGAATGATGAACATTCGTTATGATTTTAATGAAAACACACAATATATGAAACAGAATCAAACACAGTTAGCATTATCAAACTCAGATCAAAGCAAAACTTCAACTTCTAGACTATAAAACATGAACAAGGAAGAAAAAGAAAATTAACCAACAGCAGCATTAATGGGTTTCACAGCTTATCAGAAAGCAAAGTAGGTGAAAAAAGAACTAATGCAGGTCCTGTAATAATACTTATATGGATAGAGAGTTAAATACCGCAAGAATAACAACAGTGCAGACAGAGACAGTGACAAGAAAAACAATTTGTTCATGGTTGCAGCAATTCTTGAGTTCCCAATTTGGCTTCATCTCTTTGGGTCATCCCACAAGACAAAATCCAAGAATCTGACTTCGCTTGATCTCTCCTTGTTTCTGGCAGCTGAGTTGAATAATATTTATTTATATAGATACAAAGAAGTAGCCTATTTTTGTCCAGTATCGATGTAAGTTTGGTGAGCTGAGCTACTGTGAGAGCGAGCGACTCAAGCTTCAGTCTTCACACCACCAGACCAGAGTCCACGCACCCACTTTCTCTTTCTCTGTTACTGTGTGGTTTTCTTTTAATTTTTTTTTTTTCGCCTATAACGGGAAAACTTATTAAACTAAAAATCAAACTTAATTTCTGTCATTATACAACTTATTCTAAATTAAAGGTAAAATAATTGTAAAAATGTACGTTTTAATTTAAGTTATTCAACTATATTCCTTGAAAAAAAAAGTTATTCAACTTTAGGGTTGATCATGGTTGGTAAACTTTATTCTTTAAAAAAAAAAAACAAATCAAATGTTGAATTGGGATCCAAGACTAGCTTAGTTAATAGAACAAAAGTTGAAATCTCACACCCCGTCTCCATAGGATTTAAGATAATTATATTTAAAAAAATAGTTTGCATTTTATAATCTCTAAAATAATTCCGACTCATTTTTAGTAAAAATTTACATTTTATTGCTTCAGTTTTATAAAAAATAATAAAAAGATATCTCTATATTTTAATAATAATTAGAATTTATTGAACCCCTAACTTCCCAGCCCTTTCAACCAGAACCTGTTGCCATTGAAGCTCCAATGCAGCAGGAGGAAGTAGAAATAGGACAAAACACTCAAGAAAACTTATTTATACAGTTGAGTCCAGGAGAGGGCATTAATGTGGATGTTGCTGAGGTGAGAGGTGAGGAAGAGGGTGGCCATGGGCCTGAGCATAGTGTTGGGCCCATGAGTGGGCCTGAGCCTGAGGCTGTGGCTCCAGAAGGCCCTGAGCCTGTTGTTGGGCTTGGAGCAAATGATGTGGGTGATGTAGAG
>CANUEY010331317.1:0-41347 GCA_948099555.1 Croton setiger | reverse complement strand
AATCTAGGCCTCTCTCCTCCCACCGTCCTTAGTGATTCAATTGCATTTAGCATGTTTTTGCTTTGTTATGTAAATATAACATTATGTAGTCCTTGCTTGTTTTGTAAGCCTTATATTTGGTAGTTATTGGCATGTAATCAAAAAAATGATATGCTCATAACTTTTGGATTAATTATTAGGATGTCTATATGTTGATGCTTGCAAACCATCTTACATGCCTATAATGATGATAGTTCTATGAACGGCCAAGTTACTTCTTAATAGGTCTAGATGAAAGAATATTTGTATGATATCATGTTTGCTATGAGAATGGTAAATGTATGCTTATGTGTATATATATATATATATATATATATTCGTGAGATAATTTGAGAGTAATGCCATCCGATTTACGTCAAAAAAAATGACCTGTTTTATGACACAGGGTTATAGAATGAGGTGTTACATTCATCTTTATGGAAGTAAGATAATTGTCATGTCGTGGTTGATTTTCTGCCACCTCTTCTTCTTCATCATGCCTTTCCCTCATTCCAACCTTTATAGGTAGAAGTCTTTGCGGCAGTCTTACTGGTGGTGCCAATTGCTCCCTCTCTTTCATTAAGCGATTCATGTTTTCAATTAAGGTAGCCATCATCTTTGCCATCTCTTCCATTCTTACACTATTCTCTTGCATGTATGTCTTGAAAGTAGCAGGTTCATTTTGGATATCTTCCTCTTCATCATGCGTGCCTTTCCTACTCATGTTTGATGAAAGTAACAAACACAACACTCACAAAAATAAAGGTTAATAGCAAACTAAAATTCACACAAGGTGTTTCGCTCTTACCTCTCCTTTTCTTCTCTAATTACACTTCAAAACAAGTTCCACAAATCAAACTCCGTTAGACGTTCAAAGAAACTAGAACCTAATTCCTAGAACTAGATAGAAAACTTGACAAGTATCCGGAGGCAACACAAAAGAATTTATGATACACGATTTAAAATCAAGTATCGACACAAGCAAATGATACTTAGCAATGTAACAGAATTCAACACTAGATAAAAACAAATTAGAAACAATGAGGTCAATGAAAAAAAAAACGAATTTGGATATAATGAATCAAAACCAACTCACTCTTGGCAAGCTGATTTATGGACTTAATCAATTCTACCCAATCCGCTAGCTTCTAGACTCTTGAACCCACTTCAAGCAATCAATTCGGATGGTATTTAACTTGCGAGTTGAATTCAAACAGCCCCTAGGTCTCAATCTTTTTCGAATTGAACCACATAAATTCAGCAAACTAATGTTGGATTCAATCTTAAATTCTTGTTTTCGAAACCACTTTTCTTTTTTTTTCCCTTTTTTTTCCTTTTCTTGAATTTAATCTTGAATTCTTTTCTTTTTTTTCTTTTTTTTTTAATTTGAAACACTAAAACAATATTAAGATGGATGAAACTTGTAGGGAAAAGAAAACGAAAGACTACTCGCAACTCAGTTCACAAAACAAAAGATCGAAAGATCCAAAACACAAAACGAAAGATGAAGACCCTAAACAAAAACCAATTCTAGATTCAATAAGATGAAACAAAACCCTAGATAGAACAGATAGATAAGAATTACCTGTTTTCAGTGCTTTGATACCAAATGACGCGGAACCCTATGGCAATAAAGGCCTCAAACTCGCACGTACACTTTGATTAAGAATTCTGAAAACGAAAGCAACTCACCTTCTATAACACCCGTTGCTTATGAAAGCAAGAACGCTAATAACGGAAGGATTTTGTAAGGTAGAAATCAGAAAAACGGCACAAACAAAATTTGATAAGTAAATCTGAATTCCTGATGCAATCCAAGAATTAGAAATTCTCTCCCTAAAACTAGAATCACATGAAATATTCTTGAAAAGAATGTGTTTCGAAATTTTCATGAATAATTGAATGAATTCTTACAAGCATATGTTGCCCCTTTTTATAGTGAAAGGCATAAATCCTAATGAAATAAGGAAATCTAAAAACAAATCCAATTCCTAACTAGAAAACAAATCCAATTCCTAACTAGAAAACAAATTCAATTCCTAAGTAAAAAAAGAAATAATATAGTAAAATATAGCGAAAATTCGTCCAAAATATTTGGCCCACAAAAATAGCCGAAATTCACTTCCATGCAACCCATGCACATGTGGGTCATGCACTCCATACATGCATAATTCAACCCAAGCTTGTTTTCCTCTCAAGAAAGCTTGTTTTGCTCTCAAGAAGCTTTATTTCCAAGCCATATCATAACCATGATGTACTTTGGATTTTTCTCAAACTCCTTATTCATCTTCTTGACTGCTAGTTCTTGTAATTCCTTCAAAATTTCTTCTTGTACATACATTCCCAAGTTTGCTTGAAATTTCTTAGCATGACTCCTTATCAAAGGACCATTTGGTAATATTAAAGGATCCTTGTCAGGCCTCTTATTCGCATCACCACCAAAAAAATCGCTGGTTAACTGCCCGAACCCCTCAAAAACCGCCGGTTCGGACCACTTGAACTGCCCATTAATCGGCCCACCATAAACTGCTGGTTAACCGGCCCAGCGATGTATCGCATGAATGAGGGCAAGCTAGGTCTTAAAATGATACTTATCGCTTGGACTTTCATCCGGTGTCCTAAATTTTAAATTCATCGCTGACAAATTTATGAAAAATGGCTTGAAATATTTCGAATCAAAAAAACCCGAATTGTGATCTGATTATATTTCACGCTTACAGTAGCCATATGCTGGAGATCAGGTGGCGATCAAGTTGACTGTCGCATGAGTTGGTGATTGCTGACTCCAACTAGTCCATTCCAATAGTGAAAGGACAAATGGTGGTAAAAAATGGAAGAATCTTTCTCTTTTTATATTAAAAACATGAAAATTTTTATTTTTATTTTTTCCCTTTTAAATTCCTTTTTGTTTTTAAATAATAATATTTTGGTTTTTGATTTTTTTTTTCTTTTAAATTCCTTTTTTTAATAATAATAATAATAATAATAATAATAATAATAATAAAAGAAATAAAGGTAAACATGTTAAAGAACATTAAAAATATTATATTTTTAATTATAAAAGACAGTGGTATTTGTTCAAATAAAAGCGTTAAAGTATGTTATTATGTATAATTTCAACTTTAATTTATATTATTGAAGTATTTTGGGAAATGACTTATGAGAAATGCATGCTAATGAACATTGGTGGTTATATAACTTTTCAATTTATTATATATCACTTTTCATAAAATTTTAAAATTGATTTTTAAGAATATCATAAACTTTGAAAAGAAAAAAAAAATTGGGAAAAAAATTCCAAAATTTTGGTTGCAAACAAAGATGGAGATAATTCGTCCATTTTCTCATAAAACACAAATCAAAACATTTTCAATCAATTAGCAAATTGCAATTGTAAATTTGATTGCAAAAGTTTCAATTGGTTGATGATGGAAATTTGGAGTAAACTTTTGTTGAATCGTATTGGGATTCAAGTCACCAAAGCCAAAAGTCCAACACCAAAACATAAAAAAGTCCAACGATTCAGAATCGAATTCCTTATTCCTTTAGAATTTTAAATTCTTATTCGTAGAATTCGATCTTGCCCAGGAATCTATATCTCTTTACCCTTTGTTTTTGGCTTTCATTGTCGATCAATTCATTACTTTTTAAGGAAGAAAAAGCAAATGTGTGTTTATTCTTTTCGAGTGCAATTCCTCCATTTTTGAGAAAACAAACATAAGTTTTAGTTTTCCATATTTCTGATAGCAAAAACCCAAAATTCGGTTCAGCTGATATTTAGTATTGCATTCGATCGGGATCCAACAGCTTGTTTCTCGTGACGCTGACAACTTTGCTTGTGAACTTATCCTTTGGTTGGAGTATCTTAGCAGGTAAAATCAGCTACTTTTTTCTTTGTGGTTTCTTTATATTATCACAATATGTTTTTTACACCATTTCATTGCTGAGAAAATGGAGGGAAAAACATAGAAATTAAGTTTTTAATTGGGTTCGTGTTTTTTTGCTGGTAGTTGATTTCTTTGTGATGCAATCTGTGGAAGAAAAGGAAAATAAGAAATTGAAGCTTTTGGGATCATTCAATAACGACATGCCTGTAACGGATAACACCGCAACAGCACAAAATCTAGATGATTGTATAGTCTTCCCTGTTGAGGAAATTGTACAATCTCCATTGCCTGGATATGGTGCTCCAACTTGTATCAGTTTCAGTCTTGATGATTCTTTGATAACTTACTTGTTCAGTCCTGATCACTCTTTGAACAAAAAGGTATTTGCTTTTGATCTTAAGACTGGCAAACAGGAGTTGTTCTTTTGTCCCCCTGATGGCGGTCTTGATGAGAGTAATTTATCCCCAGAAGAGAAGTTGAGAAGAGAGAGGTCCAGAGAGCGTGGGCTTGGAGTCACTCGTTATGAGTGGCTGAAGACAAGCTCCAAAAAGAAGGCTATTATGGTTCCATTGCCTGCTGGGGTTTGTGCACTTATTTCTTCTACTTGCTTTTATTGTTTTTGTTAGTTCAATTTTATTTTTTAGTCGTATTGTCTTGACAAGGTAGAGGAATAAAATCTCATTGATTTTACTTCATTGCTTCTTGATGGTAGTAGGAGCCCCTGTCTATTTCCTTTTATTGTAACTAGTGTAACTGGAGTTGATCATTTGATTTGTAAACATTCTTTAATTATTTCTTTAAGCTAATGTCCAAGGCAAGTTTTTTTAACTTATTATCTTTGAGAATTTCAATTCATTTTCCTTAACTTGTACTTTATTGGGACTAAGTACCCAGCATTCTCACCATTGACCATTATTTTATTCAGCTATTAGGTTTTGCACATTGGCTTTTTTCTTAATATTATGCAAATATTAGCATTAAAAGGGTCTTGGTCATGCATTATGTAATATTAGCGCTAAAAGGATTGTGTTTCTCAATGCGCATATTATAGTGCCTTAACTTATCAGATTTGTATTTGCAGATTTATTTCCAGGAATTTTCGTCATCAAAGCCAGAGCTTAAACTTCCTAGCTCCTCATCTTCACCAATTATTGATCCACATCTTTCCCCTGATAGCACCATGCTTGCTTATGTAAAGGATAGTGAAGTGCACGTTTTAAATCTCTTGTACGGTGACACTAAACAATTAACATATGGTGCTCAGGGAAATACACTGGTAAGTTTCTACTGAATGGTACTTGTACAAGGTTTTATTTCCAGATAATATTGGCTGTTATTGTTAAAAGTGCAGTTTTCATCTCTAGTAATTAATTGTGCATGCTTTGACTGTTTATTAGATATTTATGTGGAGTCATTGTTATTTTTTATTGATTATATATTTGGAAATCTATTCTTCAACTATCATATTGCTACTTTCATGCATGATAAGTATGCTAAATTTACAGTACTAAAGTCAATCTCCATGCAATTGAAGCCCAGGTGGGTTTCATATTTTCTATTAGGTCAATGTGAATTAGTTCACTTTTCATTGCTGCTGTTTCTAGTTTCATATTTTCTATTAGGTCAATGTGAATTAGTTCACTTTTCAATTTGAGGTACATTGGCCAGTATGAAGTATTCCAAACTTTCTCCTTTTTATGTTCACTGTGTCTGAGATATATAAATCAGTATTATTATAGCAGAAAAGAATAAAGATGTTTTCAATCTGCTGCCAGCATTGTACACTTCAGCTTATTGTAAAATTTCCATTATTTAAAATTGGGCCTTTTTACATATTATCCATGTTTCAAATTTGACATATTGCTGTGATATGCTAGACACAGTGATATGGTTTTTGTTTTTACAATGTTACTGTAATGCTTATGAGCTAATATATTTGAAACTGAAGATGGATTTTGGAAGTAGGATATGGCATGAAACTCTAAGGCATTGCATGAAGTTGACACACTATTATAGTTCTTTTGCTTCAATCCTGATTTGCTTTTCCTCCCCTGCAGACTCATGGCCTTGCTGAATATATAGCTCAGGTGAGAACTATATTCAATTATTCTACTTTTCTTCAAATAGTGTTGACTGAGGAATAGCATGCTTTGCAAATTTTTTCCTTTGGTCTTCCTGAGAGAATTATAATGATAGATTCATTTTTGAAGTGTGTGTGCTTCGGTTAATTACTGGATTTTGTTGGAAGCAAAGGGGACACCAATTACTATCTCCATTATGAATGAGTGAAAAATTTTGGTATTTGGTGAATAGAACTTTAGGATAAACTATTCATGATGTAGATATTGTAGATTTGAGGTTATACTGTACTTTTATATAAAAAAATGGAGGTCTTATTCCTAATGTTTAAATAATGGTTATGCTTTAGTTATGGATGTGGGTTTATCTTTATGATTTTTTTTATATTGTTCACAACCTTCCATTTATTGTCTCTTCAAGCTGCATCCTAGTCATATGTGGCAACCGCATATGCAAATTTTTTTCCTACTCTGCACTCATTTTATGCTGCTAGCAATTGATTCTTCCATAATATGGTGTTTCCTGGTGTAGATTGTTATTTGTTATACTATTCTCAAGTTATTAATTTTGTTGGTTGCAGGAAGAAATGGATAGGAAGAGTGGATTTTGGTGGTCGCTTGATAGCAAATTCATTGCATTCACACAGGTTGATTCATCTAGAATTCCTATTTTTAGAATTATGCACCAAGGTAAAAGCTCTGTTGGTTCTGAGGCACAAGAAGACCATGCTTATCCCTTTGCAGGAGCTTCGAATGTCAAAGTTCGCCTTGGTGTAGTCTCTGTTGCTGGTGGTTCTATAACTTGGTTGGATATTGTATGTGGAGGGACACAGGAACTAGACAATGAGGATGAATATTTGGCTAGAGTCAATTGGATGCATGGAGATATCCTGATAGCTCAGGTTTTAAACAGGTCTCACTCCAAACTGAAGCTCCTTAAGTTTGACATTAGGACAGGCCAAAAAAGAGTTATATTGGTGGAAGAACAGGATATATGGGTAAATTTACATGATTGCTTCACCCCATTGGATAAAAGTGTCACTAAATACTCTGGAGGATTTATCTGGGCTAGTGAAAAAACAGGATTCAGACATTTGTATCTCCATGATGCAAGTGGCACATGCTTGGGACCTATCACTGAAGGTGAATGGATGGTTGAACAAATTTCTGGTGTAAATGAGGCTGCAGGACTTATATATTTTACTGCAACTCTTGACGGACCATTGGAGTCTAACCTTTACTGCACCAAACTATACCCAGATGGCAACCAAAACTTGCTTGGGCCAGTTAGGCTAACACATGGTAAGGGGAAACATGTGGTTGTACTTGATCATCACATGCGTAATTTTATTGATATTCATGATTCCCTTGACTTCCCTCCTAGGATTTTGCTTTCTTCCTTGCATGATGGAAGTGTAATTATGCCTCTATATGAACAGCCATTCACCATTCCACGATTTAAAAAGCTTGAAATGCAGCCTCCAGAGCTAGTTCCGATACAGGCAAATGATGGGACATTATTATATGGTGCATTATATAAGCCTGATCCAACAAAATTTGGACCACCACCTTACAAAACCTTGATCAGTGTATATGGTGGCCCTTGTGTACAGTATGTTTGTGATACTTGGTTAAATACTGTTGACATGAGAGCTCAATATTTACGGAGCAACGGCATTCTTGTCTGGAAGGTTAGTTTTTTTTTTCATACATCTTCAAAATGTTTCTGTGGTTCTGATTTTACTGTTTTAATTGTTTCTTTCCTCATTACTCCCCCACTTTACAAACACCTGCTGCTTTTGAGAATTTTTTTATTGACCCAAATTTATCTATCTTTGAGAAAATGGGAGGCTTAATTAATTTTTTTTTAAATTTTAATTTTTATGTATTGAATACAATAGTTTTTTCTTTAATTTCTTAAAACGCATCTTATCTCCTCCTTTCTCTCTCTCTCTTTTTAATTATTTTATTGGCGTGTTATTGGAGAGTAACTATGTATTTAAGTATTAAAAATTCAAATTAAATGCAAAATATTATTGGAAATGTCTGTTGTTGATATATACTTTGGCATTGTAGCACTAGGATTGAAATGAACTTGCTATGAACGACGTTGAGTTGTTTTTTTAAAAAGAATCTTTTATTATTCACAGCTGGATAATAGAGGGAGTGCTCGACGTGGGCTAAAGTTTGAAGGTTCTCTCAAATACAATGCTGGCTGTGTTGATGCAAATGACCAGCTTACTGGGGCAGAATGGCTCATCAAGCAAGGGCTCTCAAAAGTTGGGCATATTGGGTTGTATGGATGGAGCTATGGAGGGTATATGTCAGGTATGATGCTGGCCAGATTTCCCGATGTGTTCTGTTGTGCTGTTGCAGGAGCTCCTGTGACTTCATGGGACGGATACGACACTTTTTTTACTGAAAAGTACATGGGATTGCCATGTCAGAATATGAACGGTTACAATTCCAGCTCTGTGATGCATCACATACACAAGTTAAAAGGGAAGTTATTATTGGTGCATGGGATGATTGATGAAAATGTCCATTTTAGGCACACTGCAAGACTTGTGAATGCACTAGTAGCAGCCAGAAAACCCTATGAGTTGCTAATTTTCCCAGATGAACGTCACATGCCGCGTCGACACAGAGATAGGGTTTACATGGAAGAGAGAGTTTGGGAGTTTTTCGAAAGGAATTTGTGAAATTGAAAGGTGCCCTCCATGGAGTCTGTTTAGAAAGTTTGGATGAGTTTTCCCTCCACTGTTATTATGTGAAAAAGAAAAAGAAAAACATCAAAACCCACCCTCATACATCACCAAGATGATGTCTGTGTAGAGGGAAAGTTCAGGGAAATGAGCATTAGAGTTTTTTAAGTTCCATCGTGGGTTTGTAATTCTAAACATCTCCACCTTGGCGCGTGGATTGTAATATTTAAACTGTTTTCCACCTTTTATTTGAGATAATAATGATATGGTACTCGCAAAATTGATGAATTCGTCCATCTACTTCTGAATTATATAAGTTCATTCTCTTTATTGGGGAAAAAATGTTCATTCTCTTTATTTATGTTTTTAGAAAAGAAATACTTCATTCATAATACAAGTTGAGAATATGCATTTGAGTCCGTCTTATGATGTCAGTCACTGCCTAAATAACAAATCCATATCCTTTATTGTACTTTTCAATAAACAAATAACTAAATTACTATTAAGTAACGAGTTTATCTTACCAATTGCACCAATAGCGCAGGTACAACGTTATTATTTATAAAAGAAAACAGAAAAATTTTCCGTAATAGGGACTTGTTGGATGCATTAATTGGAATACGTCTAAGTTTTGTATGGAGAAGTATTCATGCTTCTATACGAGTCTTCAAGCAAGGGTGAGATAGAGGGTTGAAAATGGGAGAATATTATTATGTCTAAGTATCCTTGGTTACCTTTGGATAATGCTTTTAGGGTAGAAGAGAGTGGGGAGTTTATAGAACCTGATTTGAGGGTGAAGGATCTTTTCATGGTGGGAGAGAGAAGGTGGGTCGTGGAGAAGATTATGACTTTATTTAGTTTGAGGGAGTTTAGAGCTATCAGTATTCCATTTAGTGTCAATGTTTGTGAAGATCATTTGTTGTGGCATTGTGATAAGAGAGGGGTGTAAAGTATGAAGTCGGGATATCATATTGCTAAAAGTATATTTAGGGAGAATGAGCAGAGAATTAGTGGTGAATGATGGGGTAAGGTGTGGAAGACAAATATGCCGCCGAAAGATAAAGATTTTATGTGGAGAGCTTTGAAGGATATTTTGCCTACAAAGGATAGGCTAGTGAGAAGAGGGGTGAATGTGGGTGTTGCGTGTCCATGGTGTGGAGTGGAGGAGGATATTAATCATGCTCTTGTTCTGTGTTGTAAGGCTAAGGGAGTTTGGACATCTCTTTTTAATTTTTTTTTTTTTTTAAGTGGAGGTTATCAAATAAACATTCAAAAATCAAGATTTACTCAAGTCATATCTGATGGCTCGCAACAATTTAATTTGGAATAATAAAAGGAACACTTGCTATACTACACACTTGGTGGCTATAGATTATTATGACGTGGAAGCATACTTGTAGTCTTCATGCAACAACTTCAGCAGCAAGTAATCGCGATTCCCTTACAATATCACGAGTTGGAATACAAGTAGTAGCTGGTACAGGTTCGAGCAGCAGAGGTAACACTTATTGGCAGGCATATATAGATGGAGCAGTTTTCAGTCATGAAGGGATGCTAGGATTCGGGGCAATCATGGAAACTGAAGAGGGTGAACTCATTTGTGCTTATTCCGGCACTACATTTGGGGGATCAAACCCATCAATTGCCGAAGCCCTTGCTCTACGAAGTTTTCTTGTTTGTCTACAACTATAATATATCGAGGAAGGTGGAATTATTTTTATGGACTCACAATTGCTTTTTTATACTTTTATGTTCATTGCAAGTTGATCTTCTGAGTTTGCTACTATCATTTATGATTGTAAGTTTTCTCGGGTTTGTTACCCAATGTTAGTTTTAGATGGCAAGCAAATAGAAGTGCACATAAATTAGCTCGTGCAGTTTCTCAGGTGACTTCTGAGTTTTATTGGTATAATGAGAATATGATGTTCTTTTCTCTATAAAGTGCGAAAATAATTATAATCTCTGAATTGTTGCTCCTTGGCTTTGCAAATGTGATGCATCCATGTACCCGTATTCTTTTCTCTACTAAGAAAAATTTGGTTTGATTTAGTACTTGACAACACTATTACTTTTCAACATATACTCACCTCAAAAACTTACATTTTCTTTTATTCCAATCTACAATCTAAAATATACATTCTAAAGCGTCTAAACACAAAATTTCAGCAGCTGTCTGATGGAAGAGAATTAACACATTTGTATCATCAAAATTGGATACTCTCTAAACCTCGTTTTCCAAATCTTGCACTTCCGAATATAGCACGAAACTGGGAAATGCCATTGTGATATCCCTGGAAGAAATTAATAGACATATTCTCAATTTTCAGCTACTTTGAATATTCAGCTCATCGACAGGGTTGCTATTAGTACACTACTTACTTTAAATATGGCAGAGTCATGTTCTTTAAAAGAGATGGATTCCTTTTCGCAAATTCCATCCACTCTTCTGAATCAATTCTTCCATCGCCTTTTGCATCTGCATCACTAAAAGTCTGGGAAATGACTTCACAAGTCAATATACCGAATAAACATTATACTAGACGGAGTTCTGAGGAGCAAACAAATATGTACCTTATCCACAATTGTTTCAACAACGTCATCCGATAGTACCAGTTCTGACTCGTGAAGAAGCGCTAACACCATCTCCTTCAACTATCAACCAATGTAAAAAAATAAACTTTGCGAAATTCTTGACAAGTTTGTGATTGCTGAAGAATTTATAACAAGATACTGAAATAGAATGTGTTTTGCTGACCTCGTTTCTTTCAATAAAACCAGTTTGCCTTAGATCATATAATTTGAAAGCAACTGCAAAAGAAAGAAGTCTCCACAGGTTATTTTATTTGCATTTCCTCAACAATTTACAGCTGCAGAATCAACAATTGTACATTTAATCTTATCTTCCACCGGTGCATTGGGATGAAAGACACCCAATGATCGGACGAATTCTCCAAATTCAATTACGCCATTGCGCTTGATATCAAATACATCAAAGACCTACAAAAGTGAAAATGTAGAAAGTTTCAGCAGTTGTGGATGCAAAAAGCGAGTGTTCAAAAAGCAAATAACACAACTTATGAAGTTTAAGCACGAGAATAATCTTAAGCACTTCAATGTTTCAAAAGAAATTAAAGAAGACAGGGAGAGGCTTAGCAGTGCACACCCTGTCAGCAAAAAAATTCTTTCTGTTTCTGTTCCTGAAAAGTGCAAGCTGAAATTCTTCCTGGTAAAAAATTAAGCATACAAAGTCAAAATTGGGTAATTCATATCAACATACATTAACTGATAGACATATAAATTCCGCAAATTGTATACCTTATGAATAAGCCCATCTTTAAATATTGAGTTGCTTAATTTCTTATAAAGCTCATACAAAGCCTCTACTTCGCTAACAGTAACTGCAACAGAAAAATATTTCAAAAATTGGCATTCTACATTCAATAGCTATGGAAACCAAAAGAAAAACAAGAGGGCACTCAATGTTGCATCCTAAATACTGTAAAGTTTTTGAAATATCACTTTGCAAAACAAAATAATTCTGAGAAATAGTACGCGATAATGCAAACTGACAAGGTGTTTCAGCAGCAAGAACAGTGGGTTCCTCATATCCTGGTGTATGCTTCGTCCTCTTTATGCAAAAGCAATGTCTGAAAGCCAGGAACATGATTCAGTCGAACCAAATTATTAAAATCAACAGTTTATCCAGTGCTACAACTCCACCTGCAAGCCACCAGCAAGAATCAATATGACTAAGCCAAACAATCAGAACTACAACTGAAAAACACAAAATAATGACATCATTCATTTCTATCCGACATATATCAACAAAGAAATTTTGTTTGCTGTTGTAACCTGGAGATCCCTTATTTATTCAACTGTAGTTTCAAATAAAATCCTACTCTTGTTTTGTATAAATGAAAGTAAAGCTTAGATTTTTTTTCCCAAAAAAATTAAAGCTTAAAATTCATGAATAAGTTATGCAAACTCATTTGTTCAGGTTGAACTGCATAAACTTTTTTACTCTGTACCAAAAAAAAAAAAGAAATGAAAATATAAAATTTCATAAGAACAATTGTCCCTTAAGGGTCAACAACAAATGGAGCAAAGACATAGAATTCCAAGAAAACAGAGGAAATTAACCATTTAAAGTGGGTGGGTAAGATCCAGTAATTGTAAGCTGTGGCCAATAAAAGTTGCTTAAAAACTGTCACAAGATGATCCTGTAAATTTAAGCAAAAGATGTCTAATAAGTTTTTCACTAGACGTTTACAAGATTTTTTATTCAATTAAGTACATCAACATACAAATAATAAATACAGTAAAATAAAGTCTATGAAAAGGAAAGGGGAAATTCACTATTTGATGAACAGAAATATGTAATAATTTAAATGCTGTCCAGCTCTTTAAGACAGTTCATTTATATTAATCAAACATAAATTAAAAAAAAATGTTTTAAATATTTTAAGGGCATAAGATGAAAAGATTTGTTTGGAATATTCAGACTCTTGCAAAGAAGACAAGTCTACAATACATATTTAAATCTCCTAATACCAAATAATCTTATGTAAGCAGATCAAAACTACCACTTAAGTCAAACTATTATCATCACTAAGCCACCATTTAGGAACAAATACCATTTACTTACTCTACTTATTAAAAACAAAAACTTGAAAACCAGAGTCACAGATCATTCATAAATGGAAGAAAACTTGCAATTTTTTTTTTCCTGAGATAGATATTGGTAACCAAAATATGAAAAACATTTGTTTAATTTTCAAAACCTCATATCTCCTTTTCTGTTACCATACATGCATGCATCTATCCAGTGGAGTCCACCTCGATGAGCTATCTAATTCAGTGGCATTTGCAAGAAGTGGGTCCTAAAGAAAACGATGATTCATCCCCAAAGAAACGCACCAAATGGTATTATTGATCAAACGGATTAATAAGCAATTGAACATGAAAGATTCTCCGTCTGGCTGTTGAAACGTAAAAGGGTTTATGAAGTTGTAGTTCCTCAGAATCTCCCCTGCGCCAATCACCGAGACAAGAAAACAGCCAAAAACAAAAGAATTTTCATTGAAATGGTATTCAAACAGAATGCAGGGAAAAAAGAGGAAAAATCAAGAAAATAAAAGATAAAAAAAACCAACCTTTACTTTTTGGGAAAAGAACGGGACACTTTCATTTCCTCTTTTCGCTTTCTTTTCGAAAATGAAAACGAGAGAAAAGCAAATTGGAAAAGAAAAGAAATTTATTATACAGTAATCCGTGTCCCACGACTGTGATTTGAGTAGGCACACGTGTCTTTGACAAATCCAGATTCTCCTTCACCGGTGCGTTCGGCTAGGGTGAGTATAGGATGGCCCGGCAGTTCAGGAGAGGGATAACTGTGACTGGAGGTTTGTTGACAGACCGGTTAACCAGTGTGCTATAGTTCGCGTGGCAGGCTCTGGCGGGCTGTCTTTTTGCGGATTCTGGCAGGCTGACAGGTGGTTCCGGTCGGTGTCCAGCTTAATTTTTTTAAAAAGATTTTGCATGTTTTTTGCAGTGATTTGAGGGGAATTGATTATTGCTGTATTTTTTAAAATATTTTCTATGAAAATTATGAAATAGAATAATTTAAGTGAGAGTAAGATAATAGTTTAATTAAGTATATAAATTGGAAATATAAATTAGTAAAATGGTAAAAAAATTGAAGAATGAAGAAGAAAATTGAATTTTAATTGATATTTATTTGTTTTTTTAATAATTCATAACACCTGAACAATTAATTTAAATTATTCTAAATTAAATAATTTAAATATTTACAACGCAGGATAGTATAATTTTATGAATATGATATAAATAATTTCTATTCAAAATGTATTAGAAGAATAATAAATTGAAATTATAACTTACATGTAATTATTGTTATAACTTAACTTTTTTATTATATTTATAATATTTTAAATTTTTATCTTAACTATATAACTACTCAAGTGTTTTTAATAAAATTTATACTAATATTTTTTTATTTCTTTATAAATGTTACTTTGTTACTAATATAAATTGATAGAGATAAAGAATATTAATAATATAATTTTTGAAATAATAAATATACTAAATATAATAAAAACTAATTTTTATTATTAGTTTATATTAATATTATAAATTGTTAAAAGAATGTGTTATTATTAACATAAAATAATAATGAGTGTAAGAATAGGAAAGTTTTAATAAATTAAATAGAATTCATTTAAAAATTAAAAAGTTGTACAAAAATGCCACATAAGTTATTTTTTAGGTGATGTCATATCATCCAAATGCTATATTAGACAGAAATTTTGGATCTCCTAAGTTTTTTCATTTCCAAAACTGAAACTTACGAAAATTTAAATTTTATATTTTAGGCAGGTTTCCATAAATTTAATAAATTGGAAATCCATTTCTTATTCAACATTAGAGTTTCAAATAAGGACCAAACCTGAATTTAAAATTAAGGGAGTAAACTTTTAATATTAAAAATAAGATATAAAAGAATAAATAATTCAACAAAATAAATGATTAATATATGATTAATATATTTATCATGTCACAAAGTATATATTAATATATTAGCTTTGAATAATACTAAAATATATTTAAAAAATTATATACTACTATTATTTTAAAGATAAAAATACTATTAATTATAAGTATTAAAGTATTAAAGTAAGGGAGCTGTAAACAATTATCATATATTTAGGATAGAAATTAAATAATTAGCATACATTTTCAAAAATTAAAAAAAAAATAGCACACAATTTTCTAATATTCTAAAACTATCAGTAACTACTAATACTGTCTTCCTCTCCACAGCAACCATTTTCTCTTTTCTTCGTCTTCGTTTTCCAAATCTTTCTTCAGATTTCCAACAATATTCAATCACTTTTTCCGACGAACTTCTTCATATCTTTAACTTTTCCATCTATCAGAATCCTTCAATTTCTTCGTTCACAGTTTTCTTAAAACTCTAAAATCAAAATCATTAAATTTCATCTCTCAATTCTTTCGATTTCTCTTCTTCTCTTTGTTGAATTTAACAATGGCAAGGGAACCTACACTGAAACAAAGACTCGATGAACTCGTACAACATCGAAGATAGCAATCTGAAAGAAGGTAAACACCAAATATATATATATATATGTGTGTGTGTGTGTGTGTGTGGGGGAGGGGGGGGTGTTCACTTGGAAGTTGTTAGAGTCGCCATTTAATTTATTTTTTGTTAGGGGAAAATTAAGAAAGAACCCTAAGTGACTTCATTTGACAATTAGCCTATTTCTAGATTAATTGGCCCAATGAATGATAGACACTAGTGAACCCGAGGTGGATTCGGAGACTTGTCATGCATGTTTGACTAACCCAATTTTATGTATGTAATGCAGGATGTAAACAAAGAGTTTAAAAGAGGGGTTGACCTGTTACTTGGGGTAATATCTCAAATATGCCTACGTACTCTCGTTTGTATGAGAGATCAAGGTCAATGTAGTTCGAGAAAGCCTATTTAAAGGCGTGTAGAAGAGGGAATGCATGTATGCATGTTGTGTGTGTGTCAAAAGGATTGACGGGCCTTAAGGCCAAATATGATTTAGGCTTAGGTGCCAAAGGATTGATTTGTTTAGGTCTAGGACCAAAATGATATTTTGTTAGGCCTTGGGTCCAAAAGAGTGACTTGTGCGGTCTTGAGACCAAAAGTGTAATTTTACAGCGTCGGGTGTCGAAAAGGTGGTTTAGGGACCAAAATTGTAATTTTACAGCGTCAGGGCGAAAAGGTGGTCTAGGGACCAAAAGTATGATTTTATGGCGTCAAGGTCGAAAAGGTGGTGTAGAGACCAAAAGAGTGATTTTACGACATCGGGGCCGAAAAGGTGGTCTAGGGACCAAAATTTTAATTTTACGGCGTCAAAGCCGAAAAGGTGGTCTAGGGACCAAAAGTGCAATTTTTGTGACCATGGAGCTAAAAAGAGTGATTTTTAGGCCTTAGGGCCAAAAATGCAATTTCGCACGGTCTTGGGACAAAAAATGTGATTTTGTTTAGGTCTTGGGATTTTGGGCGAAAATCAAGCGTCAACAGAAGGTTTTAATTTGAATGAGAAAACTGAGTGACTAATAGAGACCCTCGTGCACCTAGAGTAAGGATATACCTCGCCACATGTGAAAAAAATAGTTTCACGTGGTTCTAACAGTACGACTTACTCTTGGGCCACCTCCAAAAGGATTAGAAGTGTTTTCGGTACCAACGTGGGACACTTTCACTGTTCGTGGACTATCACCAGGGTGGTGTGCCCATCTAATGCTACTTGTTATCCCGACTCAGAAGTTTGAACAGAAAGAGAAGAAATTCATTTGAAATTTATTTATTTATGCTAAAAAATTCAATCGTGCACAGTAGATGCAAATGCAATTTATTTGTTTTATTTTTTTTTTCCAAATTCTTTCCAGGCTCCTTCAGGAAGGGGTACTTGTTCTTTCAAAGAGATGTCCTGCAAAACAAATTTCTAAAGAGAAAAGAATGTCCTAAAAGATGAGTTAGATGAATGTAATAGTAACCCTTACTTCACTTTGAAAAGTTAAGTCCCCAGTAGAGTCGCTAGATTGTGAACCCTTACTGAGCCCTTCGAGCCGCCGGGCTCGCCCGCGAGGACGAGTTAGCTGTGGGATGTTCACTCGGGGTGATGTGTGTGTAGAGTTGCCACTTAATTTATTTTTATAAGGGGAAAATTAAGAAAGAACCACTAGTCACTCCGTTTTGCAATTAACCTATTTCTAGGTTAATCGCCCCAATGAATAATAGACACTAATCTACGAACCCGATGAGGATTCGGAGGTTATGTCATGCAATCATCTAAATAACCCTATTCTCTATGTGTTTGTAATGCAGGATGTGAATAAGGACTTTTAGAAGAGAAATGAATGATGGACCTGCTATTCGGGGTTAGATCCGAATATGCCTACATACTCTCATTTGTATGAGAGATCAAGGTCAATTAGTTCAATATAGCCTATTCAAAGGCATAGTGAAGGGGGAATGCATGTATGCATGTCATGAGTGTATGAGTGAATGCCAAAATAATTGGCGAGCCTTGGGCCAAAAGTTTGTTTTTAGGCATTTTAATGCCAAAATATGGTTTTGGGACCAAAAGTTGGAGTTTTACAACGTCCGTGACCGAGAGTGTGATTTTTTAGGCCTCTTGGTCAAAATAGGAGTTTAACTGCATCCATGGCTGAAAGTGTGGTTTTTTAGGCATTTTGGCCAAAATACGAGTTTAACGGCATCCGTGACCGAAAATGTGATTTTTTAGGCATTTTGGCCAAAATAGGAGTTTAACGGCGTCTATGGCCGAAAATGTGGTTTTTTAGGCCTTTTGAAAAAATAGGAGTTTAACGGCGTCCGTGGTCGAAAGTATGGTTTTTTAGGCCTTTTGGCCAAAATAGGAGTTTAATGGCATTCGTGGCCGAAAATGTGATTTTTTAGGCCTTATGGCCAAAATAAGAGTTTAACGACGTCCGTGGACGAAAATGTAATTTTTTAAACCCTTTGGTCAAAATAGGAGTTTAACAGCGTCCGTGGCCGAAAATGTGGTTTTTTAAGCATTTTGGCCAAAATAGGAGTTTAACGGCGTCCATGACAGAAAATGTGATTTTTCAGGCCTTTTGGCCAAAATAGGAGTTTAATGGTGTCCATAGCCGAAAAGATTTGAGTTGTTAGGCTTTTGAGCCAAAAAGATAATTTTGGGGTGGCGCTGTGGCCAAAAGATTGATTTATTTAGACCTTAGGGCAAAAAAAGGTGTTTTTGAGTGGCACTTTGGCCAAAAAGTTTGATATGCTAGGCCTTTGGGCCAAAAATAGTGATTACGTAATGCAAATGTTATGTATGCATGATTAGAGGAGGAGAAGAAGAAAAGTAAACTAAAAGGATTGAGTTTAGATTCATACCTATGGTAAATGGCGTCCACTCCGCAGCTTCAGTTTGATTTAGACTTATTTTATTAGTTTTTATTATAAATGAATGCAAGAAACATAACAATGCATGCAAAAAGTGGTAAAGAATTGTTTGGGGATGAGGAATCACTGATGGCAAAGAGGGAGAAGAAAGCGGCCGTCAACACAACTCAAGGTGTGTGGAAAAAGGTGTTGAGATGGGGTATTTATAGGGCAAAAATAGCCCAAACATTTGACTTAGGGCGGCCTGGAGCACCCTGGAGGGCGCCCTGCTTCAGCTTTTCGTGCGTTTTGCGTTCCAAAGCCTTTTCGGGACGTTCTAAAACTCCGATGACTTTTTCGAGGCCATTTCTATGATCCTTGTAATTTTCCAGACATTTCTAGTACCATGAAGCCATACTTCTGATACCATTTTCCGACGACGTCCGGTCCGGCTCGAATATTTGTAGTCTGAGAAACTTGGTTTTTCAGGCCTCAAACTTCGAGTATTCACAAGTCGCCACTTAATTTTTTTTATAGTGGAAAAATTAAGAAAACCCTCCGTGTTTTACGATTAACCTATTTCTAGGCTAATCGGCCTAATGAATGTAAGACACTAGTTTAAGAATCAGAGGAGGATTCGGAGGCCATGTCATGCAACATTTGACTAACCCTAATTCTTTATGTAATGTGATGCAGGATGTTAAAAAGGAGTTTAGAAAATAGGTGGACCTGCTATTCGGGGTTAGATCCCGAATATGCCTATATACTCTCGTTTGTATGAGATATCAATGTCAATTTAGTTTGATATAGTCTATTTAAAGGTGTGGTGAAGGGAGAATGCATGTATGCATGCTATGAGTGTGTGAGGAATGTCAAAAGGATTGATGGGCCTTAGGCCAAAAAATTGTTTTAGGCATTTAGATGCCAAAACGGTAGTCTAAAACCAAAATTGTGAATTTATAGCGTTGGGGCTGAGGAGGTGGTCTAGGACAAAAATTATGATTTTACGGTGTCGAGACCGAAGAGGTGGTCTAGGGACCAAAATTGTGATTTTATGACGTTGGGGCCGAAAAGGTGGTCTAGGGACCAAAATTGTGATTTTACAGCGTCGGGGATGAAAATGTAGTCTAAGGGACCAAAATTGTGATTTTACGGCATCGGGGTCGAAAAGGTGGTCTAGGGACCAAACTTGTAAGTTTAAGGCATCGGAGCCGAAAATGTGGTACAGGGACCAAAATTGTGATTTTACGGCTCGAGGCCGAAAATGTGATTTATTTAGGCCTTAGGGCCAAAAAGAGTGATTTGGGGTGACACTGTGACCAAAAGATGGATTTATTAGGCCTTAGGGCCAAAAAGTGTGATTTGGAGTGGCGCTGTGACCAAAAGATTGATTTATTAGGCATTGAGGCCAAAAAGAGTGATTTGGGGTGACACTATGGCCAAAAAATGGATTTATTAGGCCTTAGGGCCAAAAATTGTGATTGAGGGTGGCGTTGCGGCAAAAAAATTGATTTGTTTAGGCCTTAGGGCTAAAAAGAGTGATTTTGATGTGGCACTGTGGCCAAAAGTGTGAATATGCCATGTAAAATGTCATGTATACATGATTTGAGAAGGAGGAGAAGAGAAGAGGAACATTAAACAAAAAGGATTGAGTTTAGATTCATACCTGTGGTAGTTGACGTACGCTTCGTAGCTTCAACGTGATTTGGAATTTTTATTAAGTGTGTATTACGAATGACTACACAAAAAACATAACAATGCAATGCAGAAAGCGCCAAAGAATTGACTGATGATAAGGAATCGCCAAGAGCAAAAAGGGAGAAGAGAGCGGCTATCAACACAGCTTAAAGTGTACAGAAAAAGGTGTTGGAAGGAGTATTTATAGGGTAAAATTCGGCCAACAGTTGACTTAGGGCAGCCTGAAGCGCCATAGAGGGCGGCCAGAGGCGCCCTCCTAAGGCGGCTAGGGGCACCCTGCTGCTACTTTTTGCGAGTTTTTCGTTCTAGAGCCTTTTCGGGATGTTCGCGGACTCTGATGACTTTTCCGAGGCCATTTTCGTGATCCTCGTAATATTCTGGATGTTTCTAGTACAATGAAGGCATACTTCCAGTGCAATTTGCCGGGGACATCCAATTTGAGACGATTGTTCGCAGTCCGAGAAACTCGGTTTTCTGGGCCTCAAATTCGAGTATTCATAGGGCTGAAAATGTAATTCTATTGGGCCTTAGGGACAAAAGATTGATTATGTGGGCACTTGGGTGCCAAAAAGTGATTATATGGGCACTTAGGTGCCAAAAAGTGATTATGCAATGCAAATGTTATGTATGTTTGAATAAAAAAAAATATTGAATAGGGTTTAGTGCGTACCTTTGGTAGTTGACGGCCGTTTCGTAGCTTCAGCTTGATTTGGACTTTATAGAGTTTTTATTAAGATATGAATGCACAAAACACCACAATGCAATGTAGAAAGCAGTAAAGAATTGCCAAGTGATAAGGAATCGCTAAGAGCAAAAAGGGAGAAGCGAGCGGCTACACAGATTAAGGTGTGAGTAAAAAGGACCTAGAGTGGGGTATTTACAGTGAAAAATGGGTAAAAATTGACTAGGGGCAGCCTGGAGCGCCTAGGAGGGCGGCCAGGAGCTACCCTATAAGGCGGCCAGGAGCGCTCTGATGCTGCCTTTTGCCATTTTTTTTGTTCCGGGACTTTTTCGAGGCCATTTCTGTGATCCTCGTAATATTCCGAACGTTTATAGTACCATGAAGGTATACTTCCGACGCAATTTGCCGGACACACTCGGTCTGGCTCGACTTTTTGCAGTCTAAGAAAGAATGTTTTCCTAGTCTCAAAATTCGAGTATTCGTATAGTGCCCAAAGAGTGAAGATGAGTGATGATTGAATTGAAAAAGGAAAGTTTAGAAATTAACTTGATTCAAACGTCGGCCGTTTCGGATCTTCAAGGTGCCAAACTTACCTTGAAACTTTGAAAAACCTAAGAGGGCTAGAAAATTATTAGAATCTTGCTAAATCATGAGAATGATTATTGTTGTGTGAAAATGAGAGGAAAAAACCATTATTTATAGGCAAAACCGACCTCCCGGCGCATGGTTACGTATTGACACAACAGATGTCTGTATAGAGAACTATGTGCAAGCCTGCACAAGAACATCGCGCAAGCCTGTGCACAAAATCCTTCGCACAAATATCACGCACGCCTGCTTATAGACGCTGACTTTTCTTATTTTTCCATTCCAACATCTTTTTCGGATTCTTCCGTGATTTTTTAGGCTCCTTCGACTCTATATTAATTATCAACATTATTTTTGGAATATTTTAAGTACTATATTGACATATTTTTGGAACCTTGTAAAAAAAGATTCACGGTTTGACGTGGTTGTTTGCACTCCTCAAAAGTGGATTTTAGGACACCTGTAAAAATGATTTGCCCATTTGACTCTCTAAACGAGGAAATTTGGCCTATAAACCTTGTCACTAGGCCTTCGACTCTTATCACATTTTTAAAAATTGTCCGCCTTAGAATTTCTTTTCCGAAAAGTTATCCTGAACTCTGAACAGACATTGTATGTGAAAATGAGGCTAAAATTTGAGTATCAACCGTATTATAGTTATTACATATATCTCTGGACAAAACCAGTACTGAACCAATACAAAGTAGATTCAATCTAGATTGCTTACTAAAAAATCTGGGATGGTTGCATTTTCAGATTGGGACCAAACAAAATTAAAAAAAAAAAAATGATTTGTTAATAATTTCATGTATGTGATACATTGTAAATTTCAGAATTTTTAATCTCTTTTTTAGACAGGCGTGAAAATAAATAGTTCAGATGATTTTATACAAAATTAATAATAGAAAAAAGCCAATTTACATTTACATCGCAAAGATAATGTATACTTTATTTAAGTATTTTTGGCTTAACCGTATAGGTGCTAATATTGATCAACTTCATTACCGTTATTTAACCAGCTCACTTTTGCTTCATTAATGTTAATTATTATCTACTCCCGTATCACATTCATTTTGTTTCACTCTTTTTATAATAACAGTTAATTTTTCATTTTTTATCTTTGAAGTGTTTTGATAATATAAAAAATTGAATTAATTCAATTTATTTTATAAGTAAGATAAATTTATTTTGCAAAATTCATCTAATTTTTTTTTTGTAAAACTATAAAATTATCTAATATTGAAATGGTGTGGCCATCAATTAATTTCTTCCATTAAACGAAGAAGAAAAAAAAAATATCATATCTATTACATTTCCTAATTGTGATATGCATACACGTTGTCGTATTGATCATAGTACATAGAAATCCCATTTTCATTATCACAAGAAAAATTTGGATGTTCAACGTATTTCTACATCAATAACCTTGCGGTCCACCTTAATCTTAGGAACAGAAATAAACAAAACTCCATTCTTCAACTCAGCTTGAATTTTATCCTTTTCACAATTATCAGGAAGCTTAAGGCGAGTGTCGTAGGAGCTTGAACTCCGGCTTAAGCATGAATCGTCACGGGACTCTTCTCTCTTCTGCTCGCCCTTTATTACCAGCACGTCATCCTCCACGGACAGTTTGACGTCTTCTTTAGAAAGGTCAGGCATGTCGAACCTCATCTTTATCTCATTTTCCTCATCTTTGATGTCCCATGGCGCTCTTATCTCTCCACCTGCAGTTCTTGTTCTTGCTGTTGGGAATGTCATTGCTTCTTCAAATAGCCTGTCCACTGTGTCCAGCATTTGCCGCATTGTCCTCATCGGCGATCGTGGATCCAACAACCCTGTAAAAAGTCGTAAGGATCAACAAATTTAAGTTCAAGTTGAATTTATAATCATGTCTAATTTATATGTTGATATTTGATTTTGCAACTTTTGTACAGACAATTTTCCGGTTTATCTTTTTTCTTTCCCCCAAAAAAGGACAGTCAGATGAAAGCATTCAGCTATTACGAGGATTTTGAAACTTTTGTATAAACGTTCGAATCGAATACTTACCAAAAGCGGATATATCTGTAGGCCTTCTCTCAACAGCATTGCCGTGCTTATTCTTGCTGACATGAACATCCACTGAACTGTCTTTGTTTTGATTATTATCACCACAAGCTTGGGCTCTCACACGAGATGGTTTACCAATGTTAGGGAAACTCACCAAGCAAGGACCTCTTCCTTTAATAATGTTTTTTTTTGAAATGAAAGGAGTAGCAGCTGATAATGACATTGTTGATGATGAAGCCATTGCTAATGTTTGTAGAAGATATGAATGCGTGGATCTGATCTGAAGCTTTCGGTAACGAATATTGTGAATTTATAAAGGAAATGGAAGTGCATAGATGGGTCTTGAAACTTGGGGAGTTTGAATGTTCTGGACCCAATCCTGCTTCGAAGCATTGGAGTTTTGTCTATTTTTATTAGACTGACACGTGGATATGTTTGTTGTCTTCCGCTCTCTCTCATTCCTTCCGGAAACATCTTTGATGGCTAAGACGAAATTATTTTTCTTTGGGGATTATAGGTGCAACCAGGAAGATGTGCTACTGCCTCTTGTTTAAAATTTGTGTCTTTTTTTTTTCTTTTCTTCTAAAGCAAGTCTCCAATTATATCTAGAGATTTCTGATAACAATTTTAATGGATTGCCATTTGTATTATTTATTTTATATTTTAAATTCACATTAAATAATTAAAATCATTACAATTTTAACTGTTTTCATGAATTTGATAATATAAAATTAAAATCTATAAACTAAAATCTATTTAAATTAATTTTAAAATGTATAAAACGGATAATATAAAGTCATCTATAAAGTCCACTTGATTTTTTTTTTATTTTAAATTCAAGTTATATATCTGTATAACTTCTCAAAATTAATTTGATTACTGAACAAATTACTTTATATGATATTTATAATATATAATCAAATATGTAAATTTAATCAAATATGTAAATTGTGATTCATTCAAATTAATTTCAAGACTGTGTATAAATAATATATAATAATTTGATTTCAAAATAAAAAATTAAAAAAAAAAACTAAAATCACCTAAGGGGCGAGTCATATATATGTAGCAAAATAACAAATATTAAAAAATGTCTCAGTCTTATTTTTATTAAAAGTTTTCATATGATATGAAAAGTTAGCTATTATTAAAAATAAAAAGTAATCAACAAATTAAGGAAATAGATAATAATTCTTAAATTATTTAATAAATTTAAAATACTTATATTTAATGGATATTTACAATACTCACTATCCAACCGTTTGAAATCCATACCTACTCAACCGTTTGAAATCCACAACTAATTACGATTCTTCCTAATTTATTGCGATCCTCTGGTTCCAATACTATTTTATGTGATGGAGCATTTTGTTTCTGTAACTGGATTCAAATGAGTTTATGATGATTTATAATGGTCCAAATAGACCCTCGCATTGGTGATCACACTAGCATTGTTGAAGCATCAAAAGTTCTTCCTAATTTCCTTTTTCTATCTTAGTGAGTTTTATTCTTCTTTCTGAATTTAAAATAATATTATTTCCTGTGGATGAAATTGTAGTTTTGTTTAGAATATAGGTAAAACAGTTGTTTTAGGGAATACAGTACTCTGTATTAGCTTGCGGTTGTTGACATGGATGTTTGGTCCTTTGCCTTTGGCTATGACCTCTGTTGAACTCGTCATGATCTTCTTAGGTTGATGTTGCTAATCTGTAACAGAAAAACATACCTTTTAGTGAAATATCTGTTACTCTTTTAATTATGTTTTGGAGTAGCATACAAGGTGCATGATGAAGTGGCTCATCCATGGGAATATGCTGTTTTATTTTGTTTCCATATTGTATTCTAATTAGCAATGCACAATCCTGCTTGAATTGAAATATTTTGAACCAAGTTTATGAATTAGGATGTTGTTATTTCTTGCATGCCAGTTTGTAATATTGTTTAGTTAAAAATTTGTTCCATGTTTGCTCTTTCAATTAAGTTTTCATGTAACATATAAGCAGTTTGATGAATTGCCTCACCCAATATCTTTCTATTGATCATCATGGGAAAGTCATTAATGCTTAAGTGTTTCATTTTTATTTTTATTTCAGTGTTTGAAAAGGAAAAAGTGCTAATTAATGCAAATGAAACTAAGCCATATGTAATGGAACTAGAAGTGTTTAGGGAAGCATTAAGGAAAAAAAAAAATATGGTACAGGAGATTGGCATATAGAAAAGTTGAATTGGTAAATATTTCTTATAAACAAACCCAAAAACATACATGTGGATCAAGTGTACTTAATGATTTTAGAAGGTTAAATTGAAAATAACATAGAAGTAACATACCAACCATAAAACATATATGTAGATCAAGTACTTAGTGGAGCTTTTTATTTCCGTAAAGTTTCAGCTTCATGGTTAAGTTACATAGATTAGGCATAAAATGTTGAAAATACTTGCAAGAATCGAACTCAAAACACAGCCACTAACAAAAAAAGGTACATCGCATCGGTTACACTAGCATTGTTGAAGCGTTAAGCATTCTTTCTAATTTTGGTGATCATATTTGTCCTATTTCCACGCTCATGTTACTGCATTGCATTTCTGTGATTAATATGTTTTTTTTCAGCCCATGTGTATTAATGATTTGTACAAACCAAAACTAGTGATAAGGTGTCCATTAATGAGAAACTACATTCAAATGGATGTGTTATAATTTCAACAACACTTCAAGAGACAATGAACAGGAAAACCATATTCTAAGTAAGGTACTATCCTTAATGTTTCCTTGTATTTATTTGCTCAACTAACTGCAGAACATATATGTCAAAATTAAAGTAGTAATCACTGATCAAAATTATCATTTTGAAACAACTCTCACATTTCGTTTGATTATATGATGAAGCTTTATCTTGCTTGAGGATGTTCCAGATTTATTTAATGGCAATGTCTATTTTTATTAATATTTTAGTCATATTTTTTCAATTTCATGTTTTTAAATGCTAGACAATCAGACTTATAGTTAATGGCAACTTATATTCTCAAGATAACTTGGCTTTTGGCTGTGAGAGTAGTTGGAGACCTATAGAGAACTTAAATAAGGCTCCCCAAATCAAAGTAGATATTGCATCACCTACAAGAATTTAACAACTTTCCATCCTGTTTAGTTTCAATGGAGTAATAATTCTAGTCATATATGTTAAACTCACTACATTGAGACATGTTATTTTGGTGATTTATTTACATGTATTATCAGTATTTTGTTTTCACTGCTTTAACTTATTTTATAACATTAGACAATGAAAGAATTAGAAATGTTACTGCAGATTACCGTCCAAATTCATAAGATTTCTGAATGTTTTTCGATAAAGAAAAAATTATATTTAAATAACTGTCAAACAAATATAAATAAATTTAGAACAAACATAAATGAAAATAAATAATAGTTATAAAAAGTTTCAAACAGGCACAAATAAATACAAATAAGTATCAAACAAATGTAAACATGTACAAACAAAAATAAAATATACTATTATCAATAAGATATAACAACTATCAAACAAATATAAACACGTTTGAAATAAACATAAACAACTATCAAACACATATGAATAAGTGTAAACCAGTGTCAAGAAAATATATTAAAAAAAAAACTATACTCATAAATAAATTTCAACTAGACATAAACAACTATCAAACAGATATAAACAAACATAAAAATAAACTATATTTATAAACAAATGACAAACAGACATAAATAATTGTTAAAGAAATACAAACAATAATAAACTATAATCATAAACAACTATCAAATAGACATAAATAAGTGTTATACAAATATTTAAGATTTTACACAAACACAAAGAGTGGTGCACACAAAAAAAATTTGGATGTTCAATATACACTCTACCTTATTTTAGGAGTATACTGTGCACAACTTTCAACTATTGTGTGCACAAAAGTAAAAAATGAGTCCTACCATATTTTTAGACACTTGTGGGCACAAAATTAAAAACCAAGAATGTATGCATATTTGCCATATTTTTGGCATAATTGTGTGCACAAACTTATAGCATTGCGCACATAAAAGCAAACAAATAAATTTGTCCTGCCATATTTTTAGGACTGTTATACGCACAAAGGTAAAAAAAGAAATTGTGCTACCATATTTTTCAGTAAACTTGTGTGCACAGCCTTAAACTGTTGCGTGCGCAAAGATAAAAAAAAAAAAAAAATAATAAATTGGGCTATTTTCAGCAGAATTATGCACATAATTATAGACTGTTGTGCGCATAAGTTAAAAATGAATTTGTCTTGCCATATGTTTAACACAGTTGTAAGCACAACTTTAGAGTGTTGCCCACACAAAGGTAAAAATTAATATGAAAGATTAAATTAAAAGTTTAAATAATTCAAAAATCATGTTGCCTCTATTTAGTCATTTCAAATTTGTTTTTGCATGCCTTATAGTTCAAAACATTTTTTATCCAAATGTGACACTAACGCATTATGCCCATCTTTTGAGCTTCTAAATAAGTTTTAAATCTGAAGTCAGTTCTTTAACCTTTATTTTATTATGAAAGCAACTTCCAATATCTAATAAGTTCAAATGAATACTTATTAGGTAGTCACTATCATAAGTAAATGGGGCAATACTTTTTAACGCAATTAATTTAAAGATATTAGAATATTAAATACTCCTAAATTCACACTTCCTACACAACTTTCAGTTTATAATACTCACAAATTCACACTTCCTTCCTTCTGCAAATACTCTACAATTCGCAATATCAATAAATCATTACGCATAGAAAATAAGGAAAATTTAACAAGAAGATTGCTTCCATTGCTGAAAATTCATAATCGATTATAGTTTGAAAAAAAAATTCAATTCAGCTTCATTAAATAGCACGCTAAACCTAAGAACTACCCAATACTCTTTGCCAAGAAAAGGAAATTATAGAAAAAAAAAAAAATGCTTCCTAAACTAATAGGATTTGATACCCAAATCGTGGAAGCATTTACCTTCCGCTACCACACTTAAAAGAAGCTTAAGCTTCTCCTACATTGGACATGGAAATCAACATGAGTAATGTAAAAGTTGGGAATTCAATTACAAAGCAAGAATGGACTTCAAAATCGAATCCCTGTAAAAAATAAAGGCAATGAAAATATGAATTTTCTCAATTTCTCAAGATTCCAAAATTGACTCTCTAAACAAACGAAAGCAATTCAAAAAAATTGGAATTTTTTCGAATTTGTGTTGATTCCTGCTGTTCACACTCTTGCTCAGACCCTTTTTCCTATCATTTTGTTGTTGCCTCTATTTTTTCATTCTCCATCCTGTCAATATGGTCAGTTTTTTTGACATTCCTAAACAAAACGAATGTCATTCATGACATCATTTTGAGCATATTTTCATATTTTTCATTACATAAACATCATTTTAAGTTGAAGTTTCTTATTTGCTAAGAAATTAATAATTTGAATATGTTATGGAATTAAGTAAAGAATGTGAATCAGTTAATTTTTAGGCTTGTTTATAGTCGGTCGACGTAAACGAAGCCTGTTTAGGGTTTTTACTTTCGCAACCGATAGAACGTTGGAAACGCGGAAAATTTAAAAGAAATGAATTTGACATTTTATGTTTTGGTTATTGAATAAATTTTATTTGTTTTGGAACCTGTGAATACTCGAATTTTGAGACCCGGAAAACCGATTTCCGCAGATCGCGAACAGTTAAGCCGGACCGAACATTTTCGAAACACAGTGCCGGAAGTATGCCTTCATGGTACTTGAAATGTCCGAGATTTCACGAGGGTCACAGAAATGCCCTCGGAATAGCCATCGGAGTCTTGGAACATCCCGAAAAGGCTCCGGAATGAAAAATGCGCGAGTTGCGAAAGAAAGGCAGCCCTGGCCTCCCAGGGAAGGCGCCCCTGGCTGCCCTCTGGAGGCAGCCCAGGCAGCCCCGGCCGCCCTCCAGGCAGCTCAGGCCGCCCTCAGTTGACTTTTTGGTTGAAAATCACCTATAAATACCCCCCAAAAGCATCATTTTCTTCACACATTGAGCTGTGTTGACAGCTGCTCTCTTCTCCCTTTTTGCCTACGGTGATTCTTCATCTCCAGGCAATTCTTTACTGCTTTCTGCATTGCATTGTTGTGATAACTTGCATTTTCATTCATAAAACATATAAAATTAAGTCCAAATCAAGCTAAAGCTAAGGAGTGGACGCCAGTTATCACAGGTTTGTTCCGAAACTCTATCTCTTTGATTTAATTCTCCTCCACCCATTCCTCTATCATGCATACATGACATTTGCATTTCATAAACACACATTTTGGCTGATATGCCGTCATAATCACTTGTTTTGGCACCGCGCCTCCTAAATCAAATTTTTCGGCCACAGCGCCGCTTAAATCACTCATTTGGCTACAACGCCTAAACAAACACACCTTTTGGCCGCAGCGCCATATCAAATCAACCTTTTTGGCTATAACGCCAAAATAATCAACCTTTTTTGGCCGCAGCGCCACACTAAAATACACATTTTGGCCCCTAAGCTTAACAAATCACTTTTTCCCCAGCGGAAACACATAAAATCACACTTTTGACCACGGAAGTCATAAAACTCCTTTTTCGGTCACTAGACCAACAAAACACACATTTTGACCACGGAAATCATAAAACTCTTTTTTCGGTCACTAGACCAACAAAATCACACTTTTTGACCGCGGAAGTCATAAAACTCATTTTTTCGGCCACTAGGCCTAAAATTCACACATCTCGACCACAGACGTCAATAAACTTTATTTTCGACCGTGCAAGTCGATAAACTCCTTTTCGGCCACAAGGTCTACATTTCGACCATGGACGTCGATAAACTCCCTTTTTGGCCCCTAGGCCTAAAATCACATTCACACACTCATAGCATGCATACTTGCATACACCTCCCTCCATCGCCTTTAAACAGGCAATTCGAACTACATAGACATTGATCTCTCATTCAAACGAGAGTACGTAGGTATATTCGAGATATAACCTCGAATAACAGGTCTCCCCTCTCCCTTTTTCATATATCTTATCCAAATCTTCATTCCTGCATTACACTCATTTAGAAGAAAGGATCATTGGATATGAATGCATGACATAACCTCCGAATCCACCTCAGGTTCAAAGACTAGTGCATTTCATCCATTGGGGTGATTGACCTAGAAATAGGTTAATCGCAAAACGGAGTCACTAAGTGGTTCTTTCTTAATTTTTCCCCTTTACCAAAATAAATTAAGTGGCGACTCTACACACACATTTTCACCCAGAGTGAACATCCCCGGCCAACCGACTTTCCTCGCAGATCGGCCCGGCGGCTCGGAAGGGTGACGACCTCCAGTAAGGGTTCACAATTTGGCGACTCTGCTGGGGACATAACTTAACTAAAGTTAAGTTGTGGGTTACCATTGCATTCATGCCATTGCATCTTTCTTCTTCTAACATCCTTTTGCAGGAAATAAGAGCTCTTTCCTAAGGAAGCTTTGAAGAAGATTTGGACTTATAAAAAATAATAAAATAAATTGCATCTGCATCTGATGTGCATCGTTTTCAAAAATTGATGATGATGAGTTTTTCGAAAAAAGCATAAAAAATGAATTTCAAATGAATTTCTTCTCTCTCTACAAAACTTCTTGTGAGTCGGGATAGCAAGTAGCGTTAGATGTGCACGTCTCTTTGATGATCATCCACGGACAGCCAAAGCGTCCCACTTTGGTGCTGAAAACCACTTCTAATCCTTTCAGTGGTGGCCCAAGAGTAAGTCGTACCGTTGGAACCACGCGAAACTCTTTGTTTCACAGGTCGAGATATATCCTTATTCTAGGCGCTAAAAGGTCCCTATTAGCCACTCAGTTTTCTCATCCAAATTAGAACCTTCCCCTTAGGATACCTTTGACTGGACTATTGCATTCATCCCATAACATTAAAATGAATTATGGTGTGATAGATGTATGCATTCATACCATACATACCACCTATAAATATGGGGGAATAAAAAAGAGAGGTAAAACCATGAGTGAGAAAAAAAATAAAGGAAAGAATAAGGAAGGGAATGGGAATGAATCATTAAGACTAATGCCATAATTGGACAACGGGTCTACCCTATACCTTATCATGTACCTTTACCTTACCTTACAAAGAAAGACCTAATCCTTTTTCCCTTTATCCATTCAGATACTTACCCCACAAGTGCCAACACCTACTTCCGAGACACCAACAAGTCCTACACCTTTTCCAATGGCCTCCTTAGATGATATTAGAGCCCTATTGAAGGAACAAGCCAATGAGATTAATGCCCTGATGGAAGTCAGAATGGAGGCTAGGATAACTGAAGCCATAGCCAACCAGAAAGCTCCCCTCTTGTCTGAGTTAGGAATTGGGGCAAAAGGAGCCTCAACTTCCGGAAAGGAACCTGCCACTACTACCCTTGTCATTAATTTGGAGGACCAACCTGTTGACGCTCGATTTTTGACCCCAAAAATCTAAAAAGAAAATATTCAAAAAATAATATATTTATTTTATTTTAGTTTTAATTTTAGTCTCTTTTTATTTTAAAAAATATATATTAAGTAAAAGAAGAAAAATATATTAAAAAAAAGAGAGAAAAAGAGAGAGGAAAAAAATTAAAAAAAAAAGAAGAAAAGAGGAAAAAAAATGAATTTAAAGTAGGAAAAGGATTTAATTGAAGAAAAAGAAAAGAGATGAGAAAAATTGAAAGAGAAAATAGGGAAGGAGGGATTTAATTGAAAGAGAAATAAAATTTTAGAGGTTAAAAGAGTTAATAAAAAGAAAAGAAGGACTGAATTGAAAGAAGGATAAATTCTGAATCGAACCGAACTGGTTCGATTCAGAACAATCTGATTTCAATTAAAATCAGTAATCAAAACGCGCTGTTTCATCCAATGAGAAGAGAACAGGTTAAGACAGAAGGTGAAGAACGAAGACAGAAGCTTCGAAGGAACAAAAACTTGAACTGAAACACGAAGAAACAGAGAGAACTGAAACTGGAGAACTGAAGATTGAAGAGGAAGGAACAAGAAGACAAATGCAATGATGGAAAAATGGAATCAGTTACAGACGAGCGCCTCAGACGTAACAAACTGCTACGTGGAACCAGGAGCGAAGAGGAAGGAAAAGTTGGAAAACCAGACGCGTCCAGACGAGGCGAAGGAGATAAAAAGAAAAGGAGGTTCTAGAGAGAGGTTCCAGAGAGAGCAATTAGAGATTATCGAGAGAAATTAAGAAAGAAATTCTGTAAGTTTAGAATCTTAGGGTTTGTAATTGAAAAATTTGGGGGTTTTTGGATTTAGATTCCATCTTCCCTATTTCCTTCTGTTTAAATCGATTCTCATATCAAAACTAATTTGATATTGTGGATTGATTATCGAGTGTAAACATTCATTCTCCTTCTGATTTGTAATCAAAGTTTTCCTGTACAAACATTTGAAGTTCAATTGAAATCGTTTCTGGAGATTCTGTTTCAAGGTACTCCTTTCTGATTTACTTATTTACTTTAATTTCTCTTTTCTATTTTCTGAATATAATGGATGTTTATATAAGGGAACCTGATTAGATGCTATTATTTATGGACATTGCTTGTTTCTTTCTTTTCTGTTTGATCCAATAGATGATTCTGCCTATTTCTCATTGATGTTATGATAATGATCCTGTATATGGTTCATATATACATCCAGTTTACTAGTTGTTGTTTGTTTATACCATCCAGTTTCTTATTTGATTCTTGCATTTCAGTTTAGGCTCATGGTCTTGATGATTGTTTGGATTATAATATAGGACTCTGGTTTCTTTTCCCTTCAATATTATCAATGATCATTGTTATGATGCTTGTAAGGTATTGGTCTAGTTTAAATTGATAAGCCTGCATGCTGTGTTTCAGTTCCTGTCCAAGTGAAATATATTGATTTTCTTCCTGTTTCATGATTCATTTCTAGATGCATAGATCTTGGAAAAGGCCATTAATGTTAGGTCATCTGCATTGTCATTGTCTTCTTTCCCAGATCAACCTTTGTTTCTCTGTTCAAGGATTTTACTTGTCCCAGTCTTTGCCATTTTGTGTTTCTTCTGATCAGTGTTGCAGCTATATAATAAAATGGACATTGTTCAAATGCTTGAACCTTTCGATGTTCACATTCTGGTGTGTTTATTTTGCCAAGTAAAATAGTCCTGTCAATATTGTCATGTTGATGTTTCCTTTTGTTGTTGAGTCAATACTTCGAAACTGTTTTAACTTTGATGAATGAGATCATTCAGTTTGGTCACCACCTAATACTGATTTCTGTTCCTAATCAAGTTTGTTTTGCCCTTTGGATTTGTTTTATGAGACTGATGATTTTGATTGTGTATACTGCTGTTTTGGAATGATAGTTATACATTCTAGGTTGTATTGATCTTTTGTTTAAAATCAAGAAATCTGTTTGCACACTGCAATACTTGTTATTGTCAATAGCTATATGAAGAAGAATGTTGCTGCATTTAGATGTTTGTTTGAGATTGTGAGCATGAATGAATTCTAGAATATAAATGTCATATAGGCTGCATAGGTATGAGACCTCCTTCCTGAAACTTGCTGAAATGAAATGCTTGGATATAATGTGTGCAGTTTGTGAGAGATACAATCTGTTTGCATATGGTGCAGTAAGATATGTGCAGTTTTGGAATATATAACTAATAAAGACAGAATTGCTATTTTAGAAAATATAAGGACCAAATTGCAATTTTTCATGTTTAGCTTCAAATTGTCAATGTTGCATGCTTTATGTGTTATTTGGGCTATTTTAAATAGAAATGCATATTTAGGGTCTGTTTCGGTAATTTTCCAATTTTTAGGGAGTAAAATGTAATTCTTCTAAAGTTTGAGGACTGTTTTATAATTTTTCATAAATGTTTGGATTTACTTATTTTTGGGTTTTGGGTTTAAATTTAGGAATTTAAGGGTAGAATGTAATTAATAGGTATTCGGTTTGTAATTAGTTTTAGGTTTATTTTCCGCACTTTTAATTTTCCGCACTTAATTGCTTTTGTGTTTCAAAATTGTTTTTACAAATGACCGTAACTCGCCATTTAGGAACATCGTTAGTTTAATCACAGCAACGACTCTTTTTTATTTAAAACTTAAATTTTGGAAAGAAAACCAAACCAGAGGCCAGTTTTTACCGAGCGGCGGTTTAAGTGTAACTCAAACCGTCGTACCCAACCCCCTTACCCCGAATCTCTGAAAAATTGACCAGTGCCTTTTAAAATAAAAATGGAGTCATTTTTTAAAATTAAAATTTGGTTTTTCCAGAACTTCGGGTGGCGACTCTTTAAAACGTTTTTTGAGACCAACTAGTTTCGGCACCGCACATACTAAAAATGTTTTGTCACTTGCTTTTGGAAAAATAATCCGAAAACTTCGGATCGTCATCAGTCTTTTGGCGACTCTGCTGGGGATTTTACAGTCAAAATTCCGGTTTTTATTAATTGAAATTTTGACTGTAATTAGGGGTTAACTCTATACGGTTTGTTTTCTTTCCAACTTTTAAGTTAAAATTTTCAAAAATTTCAAAAACAAATAAAAAATGTCGTTTGGCGATTTTCGATCATTTGTTGCGTGTTTTACTGCTTTCCTTTATTGCTTTTTTAGGCTTTGCATTTGCATCCTTCATCATCTTCTATCTCTATTCTACCCTTATCACCCAGCGATAAGGTTATCAGTGCGACCGGCTGCTGCCTTCCGAAATTTTTTGGATACACCAGTCGGAGTACTGGTAATGCTTATCACCCGTAAGTCTCGTACCGAAACGTTATATAAAAAGGTTAGGCCTCAAAAGCCGAAAATCTCGCTTACGGAACCCGAGACTTGTCAAACCCGACTTAACCCACATATAGTCGACCGTAGCAACTTCCATTTAGGATTTACCCAATTTGTTGTGCTGTTGTTTTGATACATCATCCTAAATGCGAGTGTTATCGACAATTTCAAAGTCTTCCGCTGACTGTCGAGATTTAAGCCAAAAATCCTAGGATTTTTAGAAGTCGGAATTTTGACTAAAAAGAAATCGTGTGCGGGTGATATAAGGGTGGAGTTCATGCATTTCCTACATCCCGTTCCCCCATTTTTGTGTAAATAATGTTTCTGTCATGCATTACGTAACGTGATTTTCTGTTTCAGCCATTTTTAAGAGTCGATTACAGTCACGGTCCGTGGGTCCTAACCCACAGTCGGTTTCGTAACTTGAATCTTTTTTCCAAGGAAAGGCGAGATAGCCTAATCCCGAGCACAGTACCAAAGTTCCACCGGCAATTACTGTCATAAGCTAAAACTGAAGTTCAAAAGCCCGAAATACCACCAGAAGGTTACCCAGTGGTCATACGTTTAAAGATTACCCAATTATGACGTTCAGCGTCACATCCCTTTGAAATGTAATAATCCAAATGTACTGTTGCTAACAGTTGTAAATCAAAACCTTCTATTATAAATGAAAAGGGGATTTGTAGTTATTACATTTCTGATGTATTTTGAAAATGAGAATGTGAGAATCATACAACAAAAAAAAAAAAAAATAAAAAAAAATAGAAAAACAGAAAATAAAAAAAATTAAAAAATAATACCCTGCTTAAGCGACAATCGCGCTTAAGGCAAAAAGAAAGGGTAAAGAGAGAAAGTGATTAACTAGAAAACCAGAAAATGGCTAGTTAATGAAAAAAGACATCTTAAATGTAATTGACTAAACTATACTTGTCTACTCTGACAAAAATTTTCAAGTTCTCCAAACGGCTGCGGCGGAAGGATCGACGGCCCATGACAGTCAATCGGCGCATTAGAATTGCATTCATCATGTTTGTTTCAATTTCTGTAAATACAAATTCATGCATGCATACATGCATCATCTCCTAACAAATTTTCACTGTAGAGCCATACAGTTGTCATAGCTTCCCGAAGCTGTAAGCCAAACTAGGGTGGCAAAGAATCCACGGTAAACTAATCAGACTATCTTGTTCATCAGGTATCAATATTCAATCATCTGAGATGGCTAAAGAAAGTTCTAGCAAAGTCACTGAGATCAATGAGATCGAGGCTGCAATGAGAAAAATGAGGGCTGAGATGAAGGCTGAAATGGAAGCTGAAATTAATGCCAAAGTTTAAGAAGGGGTCGCCCAGGCTTTAAGAAACATGAACATCGATCCTTCTTAATCAGCACGTTCGGTTCCCAAAGACATTGGTAAAAAACCAATGAAGTACCAGATTGAACCCGAATTATACCATCAGGACCCAGAACTATACCAACAGCTGTTGGACAAAGGTATGGCTCCTGCAGTTGAAACTGATATGAATGAAATACTGGGGACGAGGGGCAATGACAGGGAACAGACCGAAGAGAAAGAATTCAGAGCTGAGAGAGAAACCTCCGATGAAGTTAAGAAGTTGAGCAAACAGCTTGAAAAGATGAAGACTTTTATGAAAGTCAAAGGGCTTACAGAATTTTTGGATGACAGTGATGACGAAGACCTGAATCTAAAGAAAGCTATACCTCTAGCTTACAAAATGCCAAAGTCCTCTCTATACAATGGCACGGGCAACCCAATAATTCACCTGACGCAGTATAAGTCTCTGATGGAGATTAGCGGCAGTCCACCGGAGGATATTGTCAAAATGTTCCCGTTGTCACTAACTGGTGCAACACAGGCCTAGTATTACAACCTAGATAAAAAGAAGACCAAGGATTTGAGTGAATAATGTTCGAATTTCATAAAAATGTGTGAATCAAATTTCAGCACTTTGTTTTTATATGTGTCTTTTCATTAAGATAATTTTCATTACTTTAAGTTGTTTTTGCACATTTTTGTGAGTCTTGAGCCTAAACACTAAATAAATTTTTGTGAGTGAGTTCACGCGCTCAGCTAAAGAGTCCTAGAACTTGCTTCACGACCTTCCTAAAGCTTAGATTAGGGTTGTGTCGACCGGCCGATTTTGAGCGGACTCGCGCCGGCGGTCGGTTTTCCTTTTATGAGCAAAAGGGTTTTGCAGGTTTCGGTTTCTGAAAAACAGGCTAAGGCGATAAAGGCCGTTTTTGAAAGTAACGCCGAAACTAGTCGGTCTTAAAAATTCGTTTTTGAGTCGCCACCCATATCGGGAACCGGTTTTTAAGAAAAACCTAAAAGATTTGACTCCGTTTTTATTTTGAATAAGGCACAAAAATCCGAACCAAAGATTCTAGTAAGCGGGTAGGGTACGTTAGCCGAAATTACAATTTCGACTAACGCCCAGTTTAAACCGGCCTCTAAAACCAAATTTGATTTTTCGAAAATTAAAGTTAAGACTTATTTATTTTGAAAAGCCGCTAACGATGTTCCTAATCGGTGATTTAGGCGTTTGTAAAAATCACATAACAGAAAGCAATAAATTGCGGAAATTTAAATTGCAGAAATTAAACAGCTCTTAATTCTAAAATATTCTTTCTCCGACTTCCGGAGAAAATAATTACAATTGAGTCTTAAAATTTACATTCTACCCGAATTATTTCCAAATTAAAACCCGGCGCCCAAAATTAACAATTTAAGGTAGTTTATGGAAAAATTACGAATAAGTCCTCAAACTTCGTAAAAATTGCAAACAGGTCCCCGGAGGGAAAATTGCCATTCGGCACATAAAACATCACGAAACAGCAAAACAACATTCAAAATAAGGAAAATACATCAAATGGGCAATAAAACGCAGAATATGCAAAATTACATTTTGGCCCTTATATTTTGCAAAATTACAAAATGACCCAAAAAAGTTATTTTTACCACAAAAATAACAACAAAACAGTTTATAAACAAAAGATACATGCCAAAATGCCAAATTGGTTCAATTTTGGAAAACTACAGTTTAAGTCCACGAAGCTTGGGAAAATTACGATTTTGCCCCCAAACTGATTTTTATTGCAAGAATAGTTCCAAAACAGTATATAAACATTCAGAACTCACCAAATGACAATTTGAGTCAAAAAGGGAAAATTACCATTTTGATCCCTATATTTTGTAAAATTACCAAATTGCCCCTCATGTTAATTTTATCCCGAACAGCCCCACATTCAGGCTATAATGACCAAATAATCAATTAAATATGCACAAACACTCAAAGTAAATAAACAACTTGTAAAACATACATTTTGGTCCTCCAGACATTGACAATTACTAAACTGCCCTCCTCCCTATATTTTCATTTTTCTATTCTATTCCAACATTTCTCATGCAATCTCTAACCAAATCAGACCTTTTAATTATTCCAGAAAGTGTAATACATCATTAAACAACATGATTTCAGAAATGCACATTGTTTTGCTCATCATGCCATCTTTGCTCATCATATTAACATACCTCACAGTATCATCCATACAAATTTTAGTTATACCAAGTTAATACAATCTATCTTACCTTAAAAACTCTATCCTACATGAATTTAGGTGTACCAGATGATTCAAAACAAATACCAGAGAGGAAGCAGCAACATATTCCTATGTTAAATGGCAAACACGAAATGTATACCAAGGGTTCAACAGAGTATTATAACAATCTCAGCTTAATCATGAAGTATAATGTCAACACTGGAGGCTCATGCTTACTTAATGCACACTGTGAACATGATGATACACAGAGAAAAAAGCACACAAGAAGAATATTGTAGGTTCAACAGAAACAGCAACCTAAGTGATTCAACAGAAAGCTAGCAGACAGGACAGCTACAGCAATGGCAGCAGACAAAACAGCCTAAAAGCTTACAGAAGCAAGAACATATCCATACATGGGCAACAAACTGTTCAAAAGGCAGCTAAAACTGAAACAACAAGGTCCCAACCCTAAAATCATCACTATGAACAAACTGGCAGGACTCAAAATAAAGGTAAACATATTAACGCTATAAGACATCTTCTTCAGAGGCAGTTTTATCATGAATAAAGGACCAACAAATCAACCACAGAAAGAACAGACATGAAGTTCATGAAATTGGACTTCACAGACAGAAACATCACAACAGGAAGCTAGGAAGCACAGGCATGGATAGGGGAACAGGCAGGTCATTGTAAGATTCAGCATGCTCAACTCAAGACAGAAGTACAGTTTACAGCATTTGAAAAACAGAAAGCCAAAGGAAGTGAGGAACCAAGGTTAACATCAACAGTTATACTGCCTATTACTGTAACAGAACAAGTGGGAGCTGGTTCTAGCACACACTGAGCAATACAGAATTGATGACAACAGTATGAGCATGACAATACCACTGCACAGAAGCATGTTCTCCAAAAAAAATGGAAACTCAGAGTCAGAAGGCAAAAACTATCCTATCCAGAAGCAAATATGCTGATCACAAGAGGTAAAAGGGAGTAGGCAGAACAATGTATTATCATTTATGTACAACATGCTTCCTACTTCAAACATTCACTTATGTCATGCAAACACCAAACTGGATTTGCAACAGGAGCCTCATGATCATGCTCTTAGATGTGTGCTAACCAGGTATTCATGACAGACATAAACTGGATAACTATCTTCACATTATGAATCAAACATGGCTATACATCATGAACAGAAATAGACTAAACCTGAACCATCAAATTAAGAACACACCCTTTGGACAATCAAACAGACTGGGAACATGTTACAGAAGCAATGTTGACAGCAAGCAACAACACCCAGAAACAGAACCTGGGAGACCACAGCATACATACATTCTGGCATGCAGATCAATAAACAATGGAGCCTTAACAGATTTAGGGATTTGATGAAAGATGAATCTAAAATGGCAACATATAGAAGCAAACAACCCAAAAAGCATTTTCAACTCCTCCTGGACACCATATGTATATCAAGCAGCAGGCAATAGAATTTAGCAGAAACCTTAAGCCTCATTACTCCAAAACAGGCCAGAAAACCTAGCAACATACATTCTATGAAAACAACAAAGGAAATGGAAACAGAGGCAGAAACACATGATCTGGTTCCCAACAGAAGTTGAACATCATAACCAGAGAACATAAATAGCCTAGATGACTGTTGTTTAACCAGAATAGGGATCAACTCAACTTAAACGAGGGGACTTGGAACTGGATTCTAACAGGCTGAGATGCAAAATACCCTGATTCTAACTAACTCATAGAACAATGGCTTCTTAATCAGACAAACATGCTGGATAAACATATCATTCCAGGAGCTTAAACCTACACAATATTCTGCTAAACATTCAAACTTGCACAGAGACAAAGGACATTAGAGGAAACATTCATTCATCATCATCATTCACAGTAGGATCAGCAAAACCATTTTTAGCATACAAGCTATATAGCAGAAACAGTAACATACATAGGATCAGAAGCTGATCAATCAGGTTCCCAATCATACACATTCATAATAAACGAAAACTATAAATGAAATAGATAAACTGGAAATAAATAAAAAGAAGACAGAAACTTCAGACAGGAAAATACCTCAATTGAAGCTTTCAATCTTTATTGAATTCCAATTTCTTTACAATCCAAAGTTGTTTACAGCAATAGATACAAATTCCTAATCTAGTTTGTATAATTTCTCTCTCAGTTACATAATTGAATCCCCAATTAGGTTTTCCCCAATCGAAAACCCTAATCCCCAAATCAGAAAAATCCCTAATTCTTAATTCGAATTC
>CANUEY010331140.1:0-25938 GCA_948099555.1 Croton setiger | reverse complement strand
AGCCCAAGCTTGTTTTCATCTCAAGAAAGCTTGTTTTCCTCTCAAGAAGCTTTATTTCCAAGACATATTATAACCATGATGTACTTTGGATTTTTCTCAAGCTCCTGATTCATCTTCTTGACAGCTAGTTCTTATAATTCTTTCGAAATTTCTTCTTGTACGTACATTCCCAAGCTTGCTTGAAATTTCTTAGCTTGACTCTTTGTCAAAGGACCATTTGATAACGTCAAAGGATCTTTGTCAGCTGTCTTGTTCGTATCAGAAGTGCTGAGACTTCACTAGCTTATGCTCAGTCAGTACAACTGAAGTCTAGGCCTCTCTACCTCACACCATGACATCTGTATCTACTGCATATAATTTTTGTTTTATGCTATGTTTTGTATAGCATAATTATATGTTTTGGTATATGTATATTATTAACATGTGATGTTAATAGAATTTTTGGATAAACAGGATTAATGATATGTAAATATGGGTTGTAATATGTTATGTATGAGATCTGGTTTAATGCTTCTATTATATGTTAAGTTAATAATTGAATTTGACTTAGGTTAATTTGAGAGATTTAAAATGTTAATAAAAAAAAGGGCATGTTTTATGACGTAAGGTATAAGAGAGGATGTTACAAAATGAGAACAAGCCAGGTTTAAATCTCTGCATTATAGCCTTTAGGCCCTGTTAATCGTTGTCACAATCATGTTTGTTTGTTTCAATCTGTCCCCAAATGACATGTCACCTTGGTTGCCGCATCTTCTGTTTTGACTTATTGCACACTTCAATTTTCTGTGATTAATTTCTGGATTTCAAGTAAAAAAAACCTCCCTACTTAATATGTTAGTCGTAAACCCTTTTAGTTATGCTCAAAAATTTCTGATTTATGAACCAAAAAAAAGCCAAATGCAGTCAGTTTTGCTTACTGAGTTTGGGATATTTGCCAGGTCTCATTTTTTTGAGCAGGAAACATGTTGGTAATATTAGTTATGTCCTAATCCTCCTCCTGCCAGTGTTGCTTGCTAATTGGTTTATTGTTTTCATTTGCTTCATGGGTTTCCAATTGCTTTTTGGTCCTACTTAAGTCTGTTTCTTGTTTTTGGTTCCGTTTGGGTCAAAACTGAATGGCGGCAATCAAACAATATCCAGAATGTCTTTGTCCAGTTCATGATTCTGCCGAATTGGGTCTATGGTTTTTGGGTTAGATGTTTTGTTGTCATTATTGTTGACCTAGGTTAATATTTGTTACAAGTTAGATCATATTGTTAAAGGTCCAAAATCATTTCCTGTTGTGTATTTAACTTGTAGAGACCTGACAATTTCTGGATTGATACCTTCTTTATTACTGTGTTGCCAATGTTTGGCAGAGTCTGCACATATCCATGCATGTTCAATTATTGGGTTGTAAGTCATTAGTCAGTCTACTTAGGGAGTTTTTGTCTTTGCCAAAGTCTTAGATTGTTTTGAGTATTTTATGCATGTTAAGGGCTCTTTGAACAACTTTCTCATGGAAATGGACAGAATTGATGTTCCCAAATATGACATGTACTATTTTGCACTTTAGGGTTGTGTAAGGACTATGTTGAGCTTCTTCCTCCCGAAATTATGTTGCTACTGTTGCCTGAGTTTAGGATTCAGTCCTCATTCAATTATTTTTGTTTCTGTTTATTATTTAGTACTGTTGTTTGATTGGTCTTTTTTGGACAGTTTTCGTAGAGATATAATATAGGGGCAGGATAAGAATTTACGTGTTGAAATTGGGCAGTTTTGATAATTAAATATAACATAGGGGTTGGATTAGAATTTACATATTGAAATTGGTCAGTTTTGATAATTGATATGGACTGTTTGATAAGTTGTTTTTTTGTTTGGAAATTAATTTTCATGATATGACATAGAGTGAATCAATTCTAAAATGAAATGTGATGTAGGGGGCAGATCTGTAATTTTTAAAAACAAAGGAGGACCAAATTGAAATTTTGCACAATTAGTTCCTAATTGTTAATTTTGCAAGTTTGATGTGTTTTATGGCATGTTTAGAGAAATTGCATGTTTTAGGGACTATTTTGATAATTTTTCAAACTCCAGTAACTAAATTGCAAATTGTTAAATTTCAAAGACTTTTTAGTAATTTTCTGAGATTGTTTTAACTGTTTTAATTTCTTTATTTCGGAGTGTTTGGAATTTATTTTGGGGATTAAATAGGTAGAATATAATTTTAATAGGACCAATTTGTAATTATTTTCTCCAAAATCAGAGAAAAAATAATTAGGTCTAAGGACATTTTTACTTTCCGCTTTTTAATTTCTGCAATTTATTGTTTTCTATTTTGTGATTGTGCAAAGGACTCAAATCACCGAATTAGAAATATTGATAGATTAATAATGAAATGGACTTTTTTAATAAAGCAACTTAAACAAAATTAATTTTAGAGACCAATAAATATGACGTTAATCGAAATGAAATTTCGGCTTGCGTACCTAACTCTCTTACTCATATCTTTTTAATTTCAGACTTTGCTTGTTTTTTTTAAATTAAAATGGAATAATTTTAATAAATTTTCTTAAAAACTAAAAATTGATTTCCGAATACAAATCCAAAATCATTTTCACTTCTTTTTGCTAATAAAACGAAAAACCCGGAGCATCATCACTATGACAAGCTCGAAGACATCCGAAAAAATAAAGCATGAGCTGAAATATGAAGATGAATGATAATTTACAGCAATAGAGAAACAAAAGATGGGCCAACAAGAATTCAAAGAGAGAAGACAACAAGAAGATAAAAGAGCGAACTTCAAAGAAACAAAGAGATTGATTTTTTTCTCAACATAGAGCTAGAGTCAACAACAATTTGATTAGAAAACTTAGCATCTAAGAGACAGAAAGGGAAGACCTTTTGCTATGATAAAATGAAAGATTTTCTCAACGAGCGAACCATGAGATAAAGAAAATGAATTATTTTTGTTTTGCTTAAAAATAGAGTGGGCAGTATATTTAAAGAACAAAAATAGAAAAAAGAAGAAAACTCACAGTAGAGCAAGGAGAGGGCCATCAAAGAGAAACCACAAATCAAGAGATTGTTGACCTCTAATACCATTGTTGGGATTCAGAAACAAAAATAGTAGCACAAAAGAAAATAGAAAAAAAGAACAAAAAAGAGAAGAAGATGAGAGTTTAAATAATGAATTTTTTTTTTCTTCTTTATTATCTAATTACAATTCTCTTTTATCTTACAAACAACACAGCAACTCACAACCAATTTATAGATAAAGAAAATCTTCTAGTCAACCATGAGGTGTCAATACTCTAGAACATTATAGTTACACTCCAAAATATTAAACTTTGGGATCTCATTCCCGTTCTTAAAATATTCCATTAATTTAAGGTCTTATATAGCATACTTGATTTTGGGAATTCCACATTATTAAAGGGTTTGATATGATGAATTAGTTTGGCAGATGATTTCACGGAAGCTAGCTTGAGTATACTGTTGATATATGCAAACCTGACCACATAATGGCTTTGGTACTATGCCATCTTTTGAGTTGGTTAGCAGGAAACTGCATTGTTTCCCTTCAAGTCTACCATGGATTCGTAATGGTATTTTGGTGAGTTTGGCCAAATTGTTGAAGATTGCAAGCAACTCATCTCTCGACAGCCATTTGTCACTCTCTGTCTTGAGTTAGAAGGTGCAGTGACGAGGTAGCTCATACTCTTGCTAGGGACACTATCCCTTTTTGCATTGCTCACTTCATTGCAACCCTAGAAACATTGAACCAACTTCTACTAAAAATAGTTAAAACCATCGAAACATCATCAAAATAGTCAATGATAGTAGGGTAAGGAGTAGGGGCCAAATCCGAGAAGCAAAAGAACCGTTGGAGGGATGACACAAAACGGTCTTACCATACAGGAACTGATCATTCAATGAACAGAAAAAATTTGTTGGCAACAGAAGAGAAGAAAATTGAAGATGGAGATAGAGCTTAGTGGTTTGGTGTCTAGATCATGGCTTCCATGAAAAAAAAAGTGGGTTAAAAAAGAGTTATTTTAGGGGTTATTTACACAGAGGTACCCCAACTTTGGTCGTTATGACAAAAAGGTACTCCAATTTCAATTTGTAACATAAATGTACCCCAACTTATAAAAATGTAATAAAAAAATACCCATAGTAGGTTTTTAGTCTCCAACAGATTATAAGTACAAATTGTAATTTTAGTTAAATTTCACCTCAAACACCTAAACTTTAGAGAAAAGTTGTATTTCTCATTTTGCCCCTAACTTGGTACTATTTTTCGAAATTGAACAAATTATATTTTTATAATAATTTCTCTTCATAAATAATAATAATAATAATAATAATAATAATAATAATAATAAATGCATTTTTAATATTTTAATTCAAATCATAAGGTTATAAATGAACACTACACTTTTGTTTTAAAAAATATAATTTTTAAATTAACAAATTTTATATTTTGAATATAAATAATAAATATTATATTTAATAAATAAATAAATATTATATTTACTGCTAGGTAAATAGTAATTATATTTCAACAACTATTATTTGAAAATAGTATAGAGTGCACCTCCTGTGAAAATAAACCCTGAAATATAGAGTATTTCATTCACTAAACAATTTTAATTTTTCTTAGTGTATTATTATGTATTCCTATTTAATTATTTTCTAGCCTCTTTATTGATTTAGTATATATAGAAATTTAGTGATCTTTTAGCAATATGGTAAATAATGACTTTATTATTATTTACTAAAGAGTACAAAAAAATATAATTTGTTCAATTTTGAAAATAATATCAAGTTAGGGACCAAAATGAGAAATATATTTTTTGTGTAAAGTTTAAATAACTCATTTGAAAATTTAACTAAAATTACAACTTTAATCCTTAAGACTTGTACTTGGAGTACATTTTTGTTACACTTTTGTAAGTTAAAGTATTCTTATGTTACAAATTGAATTGTAGTACCTTTTTATTTATAATGATCAAAGTTGAAGTATTTCAAGTGAAAATAATCCTTATTTTAGGATTAGAGGTCAAAACAAATAAATATGATTAACTTAATTAGTTTAGTCGAACTGACTAAAATTCAAAACTATCATCTGATAAATTTATTGGCTGCATCATCACATAAACATCATCAGTTTCAGTAAGAATATGCACAATGTATTAAATAGAACTAAATATAATGTCACAATTGCTGACAATTTGATATCAGGATAGAAATAACTATGGAACACTTGTAGACTGATGCACTTTGAATGCAACTTATATATATATAGTTTAGTCAACACAAATAAAATGATACATATATATATTAGCTACTGCTCCAAATGATAAATATGGGTATTGATGCCTCAATATTCATCCAAATAAGTATAAAGCATCTCATCTTTCTTAGATTTGCGACGACTAAGCAAGGCTTTAAGCAGACGTTTACTTTTACTGGGGTATTGCTCAATGTCTTTAGAATTTTCCTTCTCAACTTGGACACGCATTGAAGCTGATTTTCGAGGCTCTGAAGGATACTGCCAAAAAACATAACAAATTCAGGGCAACGCTTTTGCATAAGATGGTTTATCAACAATCTTTTCTAAACTTGTGTAAATGACTCACCCGTCGTCTCGCGGCAGCAGCTGAACTTGGAGTGGTAGGCCGACTGCTGTTCGGGGTTGTTGGTCTGCTTGACACAGACCCAGATCGCACTAGTGGAAAACGGTGTGGGGAAACTGTACGCTTGTCTGAAACACAAGAAAGCATCATCAAGCAATCAACAGTGAAAATCAGAAAAAGAGGGGGGGATGTGGAATATGCAAGCCAACCTATTTCTTTTTTAGGCATGGTGGACGTAAATGAAAAGGTTGAAGATCGCTGGGGGGGACATCGTCGAGAAGGTGACATGGAACGCCCTGTTCTGTATGGACCAAAACATTTTAATTCTCCTTGACTATACAGCCATAAAATATTTCTTGATAAACCAATCATTACCTGGAAGCAGCTGTTGGAGTTTCTGTGATTGTGGCTCGAACCGCTTTTGAAATACATAAAAAGAGAATCATAATCTTGCTTCAAAAAAATAAATTATGATATAGTCTTGGCAATGACAAAAGAAAAAGGGGGAATTTCATACCATTCTGGAACTGATGCCAATCATCTTCATCATCTAGGTTGCATCCTATGTACTTTGATTTAGTTCGGATGGCTCCATGCATTGTTTCCCCAACTGAACAAGAAATTCTATATTGTGTAAGCTTTTAAATCACACACTTAATTGGCTCAGTGATAACAGTAATTATTAAGGAAGCATTATTGCCTGGCAAGATGTACCGCTTATGGTACTTGGGAGTATTTATCACTAGTGACTGTTGTGTGAGACCCTCGCGATCAATGTATTCTTGGCACGTTCGTAGTCTCTAATAAACCACAAAGATTGAACAGATTAAATTTCCAGTGAACACACATATCCTTCGTTAGAAGTATGCAAAGACATGCATCACAGCACATGTATATAGTATTAGCCCAAAGAACAATTGATAAAGAGATGGATCTTTTTCCAGCCAAGGTACAAGGGTCTGCACAGCCACGGAACATCACTATCGTTGAAATGCAACAAAAATGAATCAGAATACATTCCAGAAACAATCATTCAACAGTCATCAAGTTCTTGCTATCAAAGTTACAAACGGTTTAGAAATTTCATTGGCTGTGGGCTGAAAATATGAGCTAGACAAGCTTCAGATCTCCTTACTAGCTGCAACAGTGAATATGATCACCAACATGAGTTCAACAAATCCTTAAACTCCTACTGATCTTCAAGGGATCCGAGGGCTACCAAACCTGACAATGCTTAAAATGGCAATAAATACCATGTTACTAGATTTGTCATTCTTTCTCTGCAAGTAGTTTCATCATAACCTAGAAGGAAAAATTTCCGTCACACATCACATAGAAAATTCATTTTTTGTAAGTTGTTTGAAACACCAACTCAAAATTGAAGTCATTTGCCTTTGCAATTTCTATATAGCAACTAGTATGATGCATACTCAGAACCCCACAAATGCTATTGTTCCCCCAATGTCTGAAATCACAACAGAACCTACACTTAAATTATTTTAGAAAAGTATGCAAAAACTGAGATACCTGTTCAATGCAAGATACACGGAACTCTGTTCCAGAAACTTCGTCAGCCTTCTCATCCAAGAGATCATTAACCTTATATGTTACAGATCCTAAATGATCCACAGTATTTACAAGAGCTTTAATGGCATAATCTTTCAGCGTTTCCACCACCCTGTGTAGACATGAGATTCAACTTTCTTAAGCAGGTGAAGAAAAGTCAAATGTCACATCTGGTGCCATAGTAAAAACCATTAAATCAAGAAAAACTCCAGAAAGAGCAACTCACATCTGTTTCTGGTCATCGTTTGTGTAAGATAGTTCAAAATACTCAGCGGCCGAGTATAACTGTGTTCTCAGATTCTTCAAATCCTACAACCATAAAACAGAATAAAGAAATTAATCATACTAAACCGATTTATTGTTAAGCACCCTTGTGGAAATACAAAAAGATGTTACACTAAGCACTTGCAAAATGATAATTATAACAGATTATTCTGAGAACTAGTAAACATTGAGACATTATAAGTGCAGAATACTTAAAACTAGCATGCATGACTTGAAAAAATAGGAATCTCAGGTACATTGGCTAATATAAATGATGTAATGGACTTGTTGAATGAGGGACAAGAATTAAAAATTTAAGCAGCAGCACCTTTAGACTATCAGAGAAGAGCAAGCTCTGCTGCATAGAAATCTCATCGTAATGGGATGCTTCTCTAGAGACAGAAGATGCAGTCATTTTAATCATAGAAGAGAAAACTGCAACAAGAATCCTTTACCCTGCACGAGGACACGAAAACTTTAGAAAACAAGCAAACGAACATTCAGGCTCACACCAGTAGACACAGAAGCATTGATCTGAGCTGAATATTTTATATTGAATTCCTCAAAAATGTAAAATTACTTAGTTCCAAGAACGCATAATCAGAACCCTGCTGAAATATTAGGGATTATAAATTAAAATCTCCTAAGGAATCATAATGGATAAGAAAAATGCAATGTAGAGCACAAATCTCTGATAAAGAAAAAGAATGAGATGATACCCAGAGACAAAACCCTCCTAGAAATCCTGAAATTTTCAAATTCAAACATTTAACATCTCAAGGAATCAAAAGCCAGAGGAAGTGAGAGACAGAAACACTCTTTCCTGACAAGCTACGAGAAAAAAGAAACCAAAAGCACATATATTCCAAACAAGATTTAGCAAAATACAAAGCCAGACAGTACTTTGCCAGTTGCAAAACTTCTGCAACCATTGAACTAGAAAAGCAAAGAACAAAGAAAATAATTAGAGCTAACATTCAAATATGTAAACAACAGCAACACTTTCAAGTAACCCATTTTATCTTTTATATATTTTTTGCTGTATCTTCATCAATACTCTAATTATTTCAAATAAACTAAGCATACAAGAAAAGCAAGTCTCGCCACACACAGCTTTAAAAAGAAAAGCACCAAAAGCTGAAAAATTTTCAGTTCTTTATCTCAGATTGCTTAGAGTAAAAGAACAAAACAGCAAACCTTTGAGGCTGGCTTTGAAGAACAGTTTACTTCTAAGAAACAAAGCAATCCCATTGGACTATGCCGAACTACTTATAACCGTATGCCTCAAAAATAATAAGCAGCAGATGGAATGAAGTGGGTTTGTAAAGGAAATTGAAGGAATTCAAGTTACCTAATCCTCCTACAGTAGCAAGGAGAACTCAGTTATTTCAGGGAGGCTCAAACAAAAATCCAAAACCCACCTTCGCAATTTAACTTCATTCGAACCCAGTTGAGGAAATGCCCAAATACGAAAGGACAGAGCAAGAAAGCAGAAAATTTTGGAGCAAACAACAGAAAACAACAAAGCGTGTAAAGCTGTTTAGCAAGAACCCAATGAAGCCTTAACTTGTTGACAGGAAGAAGAAGGTGGAGGAATCCAAGATTGTGAGAGGAAAAGAGTAGTCATTTTTGAAGGGGAAAAAACCTCACCACTCCAGCACCATTACTCATTATTTGGGCAATTTTAATGGGAAGTGGGAACCCACTTTCTCTCTCTTTTACTTTTGGACTTAATTGAAAAATCAGCTGAAAGTTTTTGTTGAATTTTTGATTTTTTTTTTTTCCAAATTTCTCCGCTAGTCACGGAGGTCGGAGGGGAGTGATGGGTTGATTTTTATTTTATGTGATGGAAAAGAATGGTGGTGGGTGTTGATTGACTTTACAATTACATACCTTAAAGCTAGTGTTCTAGACAGTAGTTAAGGTAGTGATTAGTGATTAACTAGTAAAAACGCTAATTATTTTTTTTTATAGTGTTCAATGTCGCAGCGTTTTAAGTAACTTTTAGATATTGAGTTAGCGTTTTATAAAATATTAACTCTCTTAATGTGTAATTATTAGTAGTTAGTGACTTATGAACCACTACTTAGACAGTTAACCATTGCTCAAACAACTAAATGCTACTAGAACATCTAAACAAATTCTAAGACTCACATTTGCTCTTTGTTGCACTACCATTTAGATCCACTTGCTTTTTTTTTTTGAAAAAAATTATTTACGTCGTTCTATTTTGTAAATATAATTTATAATTTTTTGTAGTTTGTATCAATTTAATTAAAATGTTATTTTATCCAAAATTTCAAGAATATATATATAATCTTTGTTAGGGAATACATAGTGCTGTTGTCCTCCTAATTAGCGATTGTACCGATATTACCATCAATCTATCTATGTACTTTTTTCTTCAACTAAAAATTATTAATGTGCTTTCGAGATACACACTTATGAAGTCTAAGCATCTTGACATGTTTTAGCCAAGTTATGGAGAAGAAACGTTTAAATATGGAAAAATTGATCGTTAATTTGATTCAAGTATGTGGATCAAATTGACCATTCTCCCAAAACAAAATATATACCTAAGGTAAAACAATATAACTTCCTAATTAATGTAGGAAAAAGTAAATGGTCAAATACATATAAAATGCATTTAAATTTGGGTCAAAAAGTCGGCAATTGCAACTTTTCAAAATCAATTAGTCACTCTAATTTTGTGAGAAATCATTTGTCCATCTGAATTTTAAAAAACATGTATATTTATAATCTTGGGATGTGAAAGGGAAAAAATATAATTTGGTCGTCTTTCATCTCAACAAAAACATCAAAATTGTAATTTTTACTCAAAACACTCTTATCTAATTCCGACATAAAAACAAACAAATGAATATATCAAGTGAAACTTTTATCCTAAGGAATCGGAATATAGATTCAATTTGGACAAAAAATTTCTAGTTTAGCTGAAAAATTAAAAATAAGGTTTGAAATGATTCTATCCTTGGTTGCCGGAAATGGTAATGACACCGATTAATACCATATGCCAATTGCATCGAAAATTTTAGATCGTTTTAACTCGCCAGCAACCTGAGTTTTCTCTTATTTTGACCGACGATCGAAAAATCCAAAGATACTGAGAGTCTCATCTTCACCTGAAAAATATTTGTGGCCTCAAATTCACAACCAGCCACCATAAGGTTTTGGAAATGCATTTTAAAGTTCCTACAACTAAGAACAAAATAGTATGATCGTTATTTTCAATTTTTTAGCCTAATCAACAACTTCTGTCTAAATTGAATCTATATTACAACTCTACACAACAAAAGTTTCGATTTGAAATAATCATTTACTTGGTTTGGTGCCAAAACTGGATATGATTGTTGTAAGTGCAAAATTACACTTTTTGTACTTATATAGAGGAAGAAGTAGATGTGGACACAGGCCGGGTCAGTTTCGGGCCACGGTTTGAAGGGGCGATGAACTGTAAGCAGTCCGGTGAACTGCCGGGTCGGCGAACCGCTGGTTAACTTGCGGTTCGCGGCAGGGTGGTTAACCGACGGTTCGGTCCGGTTTTATTTTTTATTTTTAAAAAAAAATTAAAGTAAGAAAAAATATTGGAAAAAAAAGTAAAATTAGAGTTTGATTTTGAATTTGAATTGTAAATTAAAGTTTGAATTGTAAAGTGTTGATTTGAATTGTTAAAGGAATGTTTAAATTGGAGGAGTTGAAATATATATGAAATTTGAATAAAAAAAAAGTAAGAGTTATTGAATGAAGAAGAAAATTAATCAATAAGAAATTAAAAAAAAAATAACTTCAATTAAGTAAAAAATTAACATAAACAATAAAATTAATAATTAAAAAATAATTTTTTTATTTATTGATTAAATTTACATGACATTTAATTTATTACAATTAAGTTGGACAATTAAATGTTAAAAAAATTGTAAAATACATGGAAAAAAAATTGCGCTTGCAAATAAATTTTTTATTTTTCAAAAAAATTTATTTTGCCTACGTATTTTTTTTGGCGGAAAGAAAAATCAAAATCTACGTAGTTCTATTGCTTACCTTAATTTTTGGCTGCGGAGGAACTTTCGGTCACTTCGGAACTTTCATCCGAGGAAGAAGTCCAACAATCTTGTTTACGTGCATCGGCGGCCACCTAATCGCTGATGCACGCTTGGGCTTCGAGATTGTCCACTCTCAATTTTGTTCTTTTCTCGGAAAGCAGTTGGGCGCCGACACTAAATGTTTGCTCAACCACGACAGTTGAGACTGGCGCCGCCAAGACTTCTTTAGCTATTTTCACCATAACTGGGAAGGTATCTTCATCCTACTCCACCACTCCAAGATGTCGAAATTGATTGCTGCACTTGAAAAATCAAACTCCGTGGACAAGTATTTGTCAAGTTCCAGAAAGAAACTTGCACCGGTCCCCCTCGGCCTTTTTCGACGTCGTGAATAAATAAGAGACATTTTATTTTGAACCGAGGTCCTACCCGGTCTGGCGGAAGTTAGTATCAATAGCCGAAGCGTTATTCACAGAAAATTCAACAAATAAATCATTAACTGTTTGCCTAGTTTCATTAACTAAACTATGTACATTAATAATTTCATCTATAGGCAAATTCAAATTCTCATAATAAACATCCAAAATAGTTTCTACAATATCTAATCTACACCTAGGATCAAATTCAAGAACAACTAAAAATAAATTAGGAATAATTTTAAAATAAGTTAACCATTTATTTTTCATTACTTGCACACAATCATTTAAACTAACATCATTTTCAAACATTTGCAATCTATCTACTATATTAACACTGCATTACAAAAAAATATATGATATTGGTTTGTAGACATGACTAAATATTTTAGTAGCATCATTAAAAACTTCTAACTAATTAATTATTTTTGAACAAATTTCCCATAATTGTAGATAAATCACAATATCGTAATTATCATGGGAATTGTAAAAAGCGCTTAATTCATCCTTATATTCGTATGATTGTGCTAATAAATTGTAGGTGGAATTTCACCTGTGTACAATATCACATCTAAATTTTGTAGGAGTTAAATTATTACTTCTACAAAATTTAAACCAATTTTTTATAAATTTATTATAAGAGTATAAATGTTTAATTGCATTTTTAATGGCTGAAATGTGCACTTCTAAAAATTTCAAACTATCTCGAACACACAAATTCAACACATAACATACACATCTAATATGAAAAAATTTACCGTCAACATTTGGTTGACATAATTTTTTTAGTGGATGGATGGATGCAGTGTTTGATGTAGCATTATCAAATGAGATTGTTAAAATTTTTTTAACAAGTTTATATTCATCTAAAATATTATAAATGATTTTATAAATATTAACGGCAGTATGCCTTTCGTCAAAAGTACGAAAGACGATTATTATTTTTTAACTGTCATGAATTATCAATATAATAAACTGTTCCATGTAAGAACGGTTGTGTCAATTATCTGTCCAAATATCGGAACAGATAGAAACACGCCCTTCCATTGCAGCAAATTGAGCAATTAATAATTTTTTTCTTTCTTTAAACAAAGTTAAAACATTTTTCTTAGTTGTATTTCTAGAAACATTTTTTACAAGTGGATTAACACATGATTTTAAAAATTTAATGAAATCACATTTTTCACCAAAAGAGAAACATAATTTTTTAACACATAAATTCGGCTAATCCTTTTTTATAATCTTTATCATTAAAATTAAAAATAAAATTTTTAGAAGATGCGTACCTGAATATTTGCGTTTAAGATCTTTTTTTACTGAAAAATTATGCCGAATGCTTTTGCTCCATGTGCCGCTTCATCGTTTCATACCCTACACCAATTTTCCACTTGTAACGTATGTTACAGTATTTGCAAACTTGCACGTATTGAGAATTTTTGACGGACTCTAGCCGGAAATATTGAGATACATCGCTTGTGTACTTTTGCAATATATATTGTTGTTGTGTCCCAACTTTTTTCTCTGAATTAATTCTGGAACTAAAAAATAAAATTAAACACAAAATAATTAAACAGAAAGAAAAATAAATTAAAAAAAATTAACAAAATAAGTAAAAAAAATAAAAACAAATAAGTAAAGAGAATAGCAAATAAATAGATAAAAAAAATTAGAAATAAATAACTTAAAAAAATTATAAAAAAATTAAGAAATAAAAAAAATTAAATTAAATATATTAATTAATAAAATAAAAATAACTACTAAAAAATTAAATTCAATTACTACCGTGTTTGTTGGGATTATGGCGATGACGGCATTTCGGTTTGTAAATTTTGTTGCAACTCCTCGGTTGTGAAATCTTCAAAATTGGTTGGAAAATTTATATACACCCCTCCAAGAAACATTTGAGCCCTTGTTGGATCGACTGGATAATCGAAAAAATCATGAATTATCCGGTCTCCAACTTCTTGAATTTCGGGTTCCTTACCCTTCCTCCAGCAACACTTGATCCAGGTTGATACATTTTTTTTTCAAAATAAATAACTAAGGTAATTTTCAGAAAAAAATTAAGTAAAGCAGTGGTATACAAAAATTAAGTAGAGTAATGACATAAATTAAACACTATAACAACTAATTAAAATTTTTTTGGACAGTATGAGTGAGAATAGAGTGTGAGCAAAGTTGGAAAAAAAATTTGCCACCCCCTCCAATTTATAGACAATTCTTAAAATTTCGTTGAACACAAAATACCCTCCAAAACTAGCCAATTTTCACTGTCCAGATTTTGAATTTAATTTCCCCCTCCCCCCAAATCTGCCATTTCTGCAATTTTTTCCAACCAGTCAGGCCAACCCAAGGGCTGAGCCTGCCAGGCCCAGCTACAGGAAGCATGTCAGGTGCCTCAAGGAAGAAAAGAAGTGTTGGGCCCGCGGCTTCGACCTGCCGGGCCCGCCTGTTTGCGCCCCATGCCTGCACAACCCGTACAGCCCACCGGGCCAGCTTGTGACACGGGCCCGCCAGGCCCATCCTGCTCCAGGCTTGCCACCCGTCTGAACCGAACCCGCCGGTTTGAATCGCGGTTTAAAGAATTTCAAAATTTTCTAAAAATTAACGGTTTAACCGGCGGTTCACTTAGACGGTTCGAGTACGGTTTACGGTTCATAACAGTTACGGTTTGAAAATACGTTGAACCTGAATCTGCTCGCCGACCGACCAGTTCCGGGTTAATAGCGAGCTGGGCTGGGCTTTTGGCGGGCTAGGCTAGGTGCCTCTCTTCGATTTGCTTTCTCAAGCCAACAAGAACAGATCTGAAGCCAAGATCTACAATTTAAAACCCACAGATCTTAATAACCTTCACTAAACAATTGCATAAAAAAAAAAAAAACCCTAATCCCCAAATCCATAAAAGGTCATTCCCTGCCTCTTGAGTGCGTAAACCACATCCATAGCTATAACAGTTTTTCTCCTAGCGTGCTCAGTGTCACAGCATCATGAATAACATTTTCCAAGAAGATCTTAAAAAGAAGAACAAAGAAGAAAGAAGAGAAAAATGGGTTGGGAAAAAAAATAAAAAAAGAAAGAAGAAGAACAAAGAAGAAAGAAAAATGAGTTGTAAAAAAAATAAAAAAGAAAGAAGAAGAACAAAGAAAGGAAAAATAGATTGTAAAAAAAAGGAAGAAGAAGAAAAGAAAGAAGGAGACAGCTGCATATAAAGTTTGAACATTTTAGGTTTAGGTTATAATATATAAGAGGGTAAAAATGTCAATTTTAATTCAACTTAATAGTCACTTAATGTCCATTCTGAACGGAAAGACCTAATAGTATAATTTTTGAAAACATAAAGACCTATTAATACAATTTACAAAACAAAAGGACTCCAGAGTATATTACGCAAAATCTTAGGAACCTATAAATAATTATCCATATATATATATACCCTGGTCTCTTCTCTTTCAATCCTCACTTCACACTAGTTATTTTCCTCTCTTATATTTTCTTACTTAGAAATGGACGGTTTGTTCTTTGAACCATTATGTAAGCTTAATTTTCTTTCCCCATTTTACATAATTATTTTCCATGTAACTAATTTGTTTTCATTGATTTTTCTCGCAGGTTTATACTTCCAATCTCTTTCCCCCATTTCATATGAGATACCATTTATATTGCATTTATTGTATTAAACAAAGAGATATCATGCCCACATAATAAAAAATTTAGAAGAATTTAGAATTACTTAAATCCTTGGATTCTTTGCTTTTCTTCTCTTCATTTCGATTATGCTGTTGTTAGAATTTTAGTCAGATGAAAGGGCTTCGCACTTGTTACAATTACAAAGAACCCATATATGTTATTTTTGTAATTTGAATGCAACACAAAATATAATTCTCAGGAACTGAATAGCTAAGGATCCACGAGTCCAATTTGTTTGGCAGTAAAAAGAAAAAGATAAAATAGCAGCAATTCATGTATTTTTCATAATGGTCATCCAACAAGAAATTAAAAAGTACCTCCATCTTTGTCTTTCCAATGCTAAATGCTAATAGAAAACCAAATATCTTACACCAAGATTGTTATTTCACCTTTAACAAAAATAGCTTCTCATGCACTTCAGTATACCCTTCACTGTCAAAAGTAATAGCTCCAAAGTCATGCTAATTAACACCATTCCAACTTCTTAGGTACTAATTAGATAGAACAATTCTCCAATGAAAGGTTCAATAATCTTTCTATTAGCTTATAAATCTATGCTTTCTTTCCTCACATTGTCTTCCATTACCGAGATTAGGTAATCTCTAATTCTATCTAATTATTTCTCATTCTTCTCTTGATTCTAATTTCATCTACATTCACATACTTTCTTTGTTTTATTTGTCAACGAGGTAAAGTACTCTGTCTAATTCTTTCTGCATATTATATTAGGTAATGTCTTTTTTTTATAGGAAATTTCCTTTTTTATTTAGTTATAAACATTATTTGATGCACATATTACCCTATCAAAATCAAACTTCATAGGTTGTGTGATCAAGTGAAAACACAGTACATATCTTATGTGAAAATATATTTTTTAACCACTTATCTCCCTTTAAGAACCGGTATATTTACAAATTTTGTTCAGCCTATCAAAAATTATTTCAATGAAATTAGGTTTTTATTCTTCAGCATTTAGCAATTAAAATAAAACTGTATTTACCTCCATATATTTCAAAGGAGCTGTTAAGAAAAATGAAAGATACTTTACAAACTCATAAACAAGCATTGATACGTGCATTTTATATAGAGTTTTATGCCTCATTTTGGATCGATTTTGTATCAAATTGCGTTAAATGTGTTTATTCTAGTGTGATTTTAGCTTATTTCCAGTATACTTGTGATTTTGGAGTTTAGAAGTGAAAATGAGTCAAAATGCTGCGGAAACGAGTTTGAAAGGAGCAATTTTGAAGAAGCAAGACTAGACACATGGTTCTCTTCCTTAGCCGTGGTTACTTCTGAAAAACGATATATGTTGCATGTCTATCCAACACGCTCCTGCAGCAGAGACTCATGCCCGTGCCGCGTCCAAGGTTGTCTACACAGCTATGTTCTGCGGCCATGTCAGATGAAAACCTATATAAAGGTTCTTATTTCAAGATTTTGGGAATCTTTTAGCCAAGTTTCATTTGGAGAATAGCCGTCGGGTTAGATTGCTCGAGAGAGGTTTTGATCTAATTTTGTGGAATGTCAATTCAACTATTGTAACTTGTTTAATTCAATTATATTTAGGGATGCAATTATCAATTAGGGGGATTCAATATTCAGATAGACGCTCTTCTACATTGATTCAAGACCAGTTTATTTTCACTATTATTTAAAAGGAGCAGGAGTACTTGAACCGAAACAAAGCACCAAGGGCAACATGCCCTAATCTACGACAACATCGTCATCTGTGTCATTGTCTAAGGAAGACTCGATCAACTATGGAGAAAGCGGTGATAGTGGCCTCTGGCTTGGCTGGAAACCTTGCGTCGCCAAGCAATTAGTTAAAGTCTGCTCAAGCCAACTCTGTCTACGTGTAACATCCTTAACCAAAACCGAGCATCATACATGACACCATTATGAGCTTAATTGCATTTTTACGTTTCTTACCATATAAGTATCATATAAGTATTATTCTAAGAAATTAAATATATGAAATTATTGGAGATTAAGTTAAAGTATATGAACAAATTAAGAGTTTAATTCTCTTTTAATTCTTTTTCAATTATGCCCTTTTTTCTTTTCTTCTTCTTTCAAATTCTCCCATATTCTTTTATTTTCTTTTAATCATGCCATTTTTCTTCTATTTTCGTTCAAATTCCTGCTTCTCTTTTCCTCTAATTAAATTTACTTTTTTTTTATTAAAACTAAATTAAATTCTTCTTTTTATAATTTTATAACAAATATTTTCACTAAACTTAAAATTTAAAAATAAAATAAAAAAGGATAAAAATCAAAACAAATAAAGTAAAATTAAAATCAAAACTAATCTTTTTTTAAACTATAAAATTTAAAATGTAAGACCCACTCAAATATATATATATTTTTTTTTTAAAAAGGAAAATTTTATCATTAAAACCATTTAAATATTTTTGAAGACAAAGATGTATTAAGCTGCTTCGAAATTTTGGAAATCTCATCGAACTTAGGCATTATCATCATTGGTTATTTTTGGGTAAAAATTATGCGTCAACAAGTAGGATTTGGAAACATTCTCTCTTCCTAGGGTTTAGAACTTTCTCTTGAATATTCAAGTGGATTTTAAATAAAAATTAAAGGGAAATATTTGATTTTAATTGGGAATCTATTATTCTTAATAGTATTTCCTCTCACAAAATCTTTTTTAGACATTAAGTTAGGTGAGTTTTAAGGGAAAATTTAACAACTAAACATGATAGGTTTAGTTGTAAGACGATTAAGAAGATAAACTGAGGTTGCTACTGCTTCAGGCCAAAAATAGTTCGAAACATGAGATTCAATCATAATGGAACGTGTCATTTCAAGAATAATTCTATTTTTTCGTTCAGCGATTCCATTTTGTTGGGAGGTATGGGGACATGAGGTTTGATGAATCATACCTCGGTCTCTAAAAAAATTTTGCATAGTGGAATTTATAAACTCTCCTCCATTATCAGATTTATGTATTTGAATTGTCTTTTGAAATTGTGTCCTAACCATTTCATAAATGGTAATAAATTTAGAAGCAATCTCAGATTTATTCTTAAGGAAATAAACCTATGTCATTCTAGAACAATCATCTATAAACAACAAAAAATATCTGAAACCATTATTATTCATGTAAGAACCAATGTTTGGAGCAGGACCCCACACATCAGAATGTACTAAAGAAAAAATAGACTTATTTCTAGTGTTCTAAGGTTGGTATGACTGTCTATGACTCTTAGACAAAATACAAGTTTCACAAGACATCTCTTGTGTCTTGGAAAAAATTGTAGAAAATAACATACAGAGATACCCTAGTAACGGATGTTCCAACCGTTGGTGCCACAACCATTGTTGCCTACTAACAATCCCGTGAGTCAGCGCTGCAGTTTCGTGGTGAGTCACATCATCAACATAGTATAGTCCGCCATGTTTAGTGCCACGCCCAATCAGCTTCCCTGATTGAATATCCTGTAGCAGAAAAAAATTTGGATACATCAATACCATGCAATTTAGTTCTCGAGTAACATGACTTATAAATAATAATTTGCACGATAATTTGGGAACATAAAGACAATTTTTCAATTTAAGTGTTGGTGTGATTTCTACACATCCAACACCACAAACTGAAGACAGATCACCATTAGCATTCTGAATAACTATCCTAGTAGTGTTTGACTATTCAATTATGTCTTTTTGGTCATATGTCATTGAATTTGTGGCACTTGAGTCTAGAAACCATCTCCAATTTTTTTTCAATTGGTACAATTTCTGGGTTTATGTTCAATTCGGGTCTGTCTGCACTACTATCACACTTCTTGGGCTGACTAAGGTCTGGATCATAAACGAAGGGACTGTTTGTGTAAAAAAAACCCCTCATTTATAACCTCCACTTTCAGCCCTAGGGAATACGATACGTCCCTTCTTGTTCTCCCCTCCTTCTGGCGTCTCTTTCTCTTTACTCTCTATGTTAGTGCTACAGAAAACAAACCCTAGGTTAGAATTCTTACCACCGCTTGCTTCTTCTCCCTCTGCTTCGCTTTTCTCTATACTTGTGGCCCTTGCTCCGAAGCCAACGCTTTAATTGCTGTTGGTCCCCATAGAATCTCTAGACTCTTCTTTTCTGCCTTGTCTTTAGTTAGATCTCCACCCTTCTGGATATCCAATCAATTCAAAGCACTCTTCTTTTCTGTGGCAAAACTTCCCACAGTGAGAACACTTATCTTGTTCTTGTCATCACCGCCGCCGCCACGCGATGACGAGGATCTTGTTCCTGAGCGTGGCTGGGTGGCGTAGCCAGTAGCAACTGTTTCTGTTTGAGTGTTCCCAGCCACCGCCTTGTTGCTTGGAGGCTTAACACTCATTCTAGCCCTAATCCCTAATGCCGATGATGAACCACTGTTCTAAGGCTCAGATCCCATGATTAGTCTCTTGTCCCTTTCTGTTCTGATGACGCTGAATGCTTCTTCTGGTGTGGCCTCCCTAATGCCGACGATGAACCACTGTTCTGAGGCTTAGATCCCATGATTAGTCTCCTGTCCCTTTCTGTTCTGATGACGCTGAATGCTTCTTCTGGTGTGGGCTTTAGATCGCTCTTCAGCAGATTCCCTTTCTCAGAATTGAACTCATCGCCTACCTGGTGAGAAACTGGTAAAGTTTTGACTCTGATCTCAATTTGTTAAATGTATCTATATCTCTGTTGCACTCCATTGGTTTTGGTTGTTTGGTTTCAATCTCTCTCCAGATTCGCTGTCTTCTCCTCTTTTCATATTGTTTGCTTTAACTATGAGATCGTAAATCTGGAAGCCTTCCTGTCTTTTGTTGTAAGTGTTCCGGAGACCATTCTATAGGTCTCTGGCTGTTGGGTATTCGCAGTAGTTGGCGATTAGGTCGCGTTTCATATTGTCTAACATCTAGGAGCAGACCATTAAATCTGTCTGCTCCCACTGTGTATATTCTTCAGTTCCTTTTTCAGGTGGAGCTGGAACTCCTGTAATGTGACTTAGCTTCCTTCTACCTCCGATGACCATTCTTATCAGACTGGCCCAAATGGAGTAATTATTCTGTCCCAATTTTTCAATGAGAACTACTAGATGAATAATTGATTGTTGTTGTGTGGTCTGTGATGGCAGGTTTTGAAGTAAAGCTGCCAGTTGAGCACCAACATCTCTGTTGAGACTGTTTCTTGGCCAGCGCTCACACTCCCACCATCGGATTCTGCCATTATCTTAGAACAGAACAGGTGCTCTGGTAGATGATGAAGCTGAGATTGGATCAATCTAACTTGATTGACAAACCAGTTCTGATACCATGAAGAAACAAAATTCAAAGATTCAAAGGTTTGAAAAAAAACTTTCTGGAAGGGAAAAATTCATCAATCAATAAATCTGTATTTTATACAAGTATATATATACATGTAAACTGTTGGTATACGAATTGTAATAGACTTGTAGCTAATATTAATATAATTTTTCTTAATTGTACATGGACTAAAAAACTTCTAATAAATAATTATATATATATATATATATATATATATATTGGGCTCGCTTGACCTACCTTTTAGTGTGTAGGTCTTGTTTATTATATGTAAATGAATGTGGTTTTGTAAAAGAAGAATATTTTAATTTCTGTAAATTTTGATTATTTGAAAAAAGAAAATCTGTGTAGTAGATAGAAATAATGTTCATTTTCTAAAAGATGAAAGAGTTTAGGAGTGAATCAAATTTTGTTGAAATTACACTCAAATATCAAGGATATAAAATAAATTTTATACTAATAATTATTTTTATCAAAGTAACAAATTAAATTATAATTGATTCTTAGTATTAACTCTGAATGAAATATCTGAGTGGGATACATCTAAATTACCCAAATAATAGATAAGGTGTAAGGTTGAAAGGGAAAGCGACTAAAAATCCATCAAACAGTAGAAAAAATGATAATGTGATTCTTGCAAGTGTATTAAAGAAAGGAGCAGTTATTACATTCTTGATATATATAACCTTAACTGGTGTAATTTTTCTGTACAAAATTTTAAAAAGTGATATAATATATGTGATGTGAGGATAAACAAGTGAGGCTTTACTTCACTTCAGGCGAGTACTCATATTTATGATTCCCTGGCAAGTCAATGTGCCCTCAAGATCTCCGATAATTCGAGCAATTCGAAGTTCAAGACCTCTTTGAATTTCACGGAAGAGGGTTCGGATGTGATCGGCAAATCGCTTTGTGTGAGTAACCCCAACACCAATCTTGGACTGAACTTCCATTAGTTTCTGTCCTGTTGCAACCATGTATCTTTGAAGCTCAAATGTCTCCTCAAGAAAATGTTGTAAACTTTTAGTTGTTGGCCTTTTTTCTACTTCACTATCATGCTGTGTCAACAATTCACAAACAAATAATCAGCATATCAAGTTTACATATACATATGCATATACAATTCAGTGGACCGAGCTTATGCTTACCATCCGCCTGCAAAGTTTGTCAGTCTTGGCTTCGAGAGACTCGTATCTGCTTACTTGTTTATTAAGCAAATTCATCATCTCCTTGTTTTCTGATAGTCTCTCAAGCATTAGCAGCTGCTGTTTTAGTCTCTTGATCTTATAAGAAACTCCTAGTGCTTGAATATCCATTCGCCTTCTGTCCTCCGACTCTTTTTCAGGAGATTGGCCAATCGATATGCTACTTTCCGCTGCTTTTCCTTCATCTGCGTTTTCCTCCTCGCCCATTTCTGTGAAGTTTTCTTGATTCGTAATTTCAATCTTCACATTTTCAACATCAAGAGCACTCAACTCTAACTCTTTCTTCTCTTCAAATTGCTCTTTCAAGGCATTTAATTCTTCTTGCCTTTCCAACAACAGTGCTTCCAGTTTCATATTATCATTCCTAAGCTGTGACATTTCTCGGTTCAATCCTTCAACGTGAGACTGTAATCTCCTTGATTCTACTTCCATATTTAACATTCGCCATCGTAGACCTTCCAATTTCTCATCTTTTAATCTCAGCTGTTCTGAAAAAGCATATATTTCTAAACTATGCCTCTTCTCAATTGATGCTGCATACTTTTCTGATTCTTCTAACTGCTTGACGTCACTAGTAACTGCTTCAATAGCAAAAACAGCAGCGGAGTTAAAACACAGGAAATAAAAAAACATAAAATGTCATATATCTCAAGTATCACAAGTATGAAATCAAATTAGCTAAAAATTTATGTTCACTAAAATATCTGCGGAAATTTGCAAAGGAAGTCCATAAAATTCGATTGAAAGACACTTTCGTCTTACCAAGTTCATCGATTACTTGTGGCGAATAGCAATGAGAAAGGGGCGTGGACATTTCTGCATCCTTCCGAAACTCAAGAACATAATCTTTGTTTTGTGATGACCCTCTTGCTATTGAAGGATCATTTGATCGCGAATTCGATTGGCGAGCAAACATACTTCTCAAAGAATGTCTCTCATGCTTAGACTCAGATATGTCCTGTTTCCTCTTAGCCTTTGACAGTTTAACCTCCTTCAAAAGCACTTGCTTTTCAGCTGTGTCAAGTTTTGATTTCCTCAGCATTGCAGACAAGATCTGATCCTTCTGTTCCAAAGCCTTTCGCAGTTTTACAATTTCCATAGATAACAAGACTGATTCCTCTTTTTTCTCCAAAAGCAAATCAATCTCTTGCCTTTTAGCTTCAAGTTGTCTTAATGCTCGACCAAGCTCTGCTTCAAGCTGTCTTTGGTTGGAAACCAATTCAAGAAAGGCAGTTCTATGCTTCCATAGATCAGTAGAATACTCTTGAGCTTCTCGTTTCGCGGTTTCTCGCAATTGATCTGCAATATTTTCAGATTTTGTTAACTTTTCTTCTAACTCCCTTCTCTTATTTTTCTCGTCTTCTAATGCCTTATCTTTAGACTCCACCAAGAGCTCCATTTCCTTAAGTTTATGATTAATTTTCGAAATATCTTCTTCTTTCCTCTTTTGAAGAACTCTTAATTCATTCATAAGAGCTCCAACTTGCTGCCTAAGCTTCTTTCTTTCAGTGAACCAGGTTTGTTCCTGGGATGCAAAGATTCCAACAACTTTCTCGTTGGCCTTAGCATCCTCATGCCTTATTTGCTTTAGCTCTTTAATCTGTTTCTCTGCAATCTCAAGCTTATGAAGAAGAATCTCAGTGTTTTGAATTCTCCAAACAAGGAATCCCAAGAGTTGTATAAGCATTTTTTCGCATCTCTCATTATTCTTGTCAATTCTTGATAGAACTTTTAAAGCAAAAAAAGCACAAGAAACACCAAAATACATTGGACATAAGATCTCATTCTTCTCTTCTGATACAACTAAATATGAAAACCCCTTCTCATCCATCAAATTAACACAATCCCCTGCACCCAAGATATAAAAAAAAAAAAAAAATAGAATTATAATTCACAAATTTTGAAATTTTCAACAAGAAATCAAAAAAATAGAATTAGAATTCACAAATTTTGAATTTCTCAACAAGAAACTGATACAAATGGTTGAGACAATAATACTAATAATTACAGAAAGCAAGAAACAAAAGCAGAGATATAAATTTTAGGGCAAGAAAATCAGATAACCTTAAAGACAGTAGTAGTAGTTTGGGTGTGTTTGAATGGGCCACTCTCTACTATTACATTTATGAAAATATCCTCTTCTTAGAACGCCAAAAGCATGTGAACTTGGTACACGTGTGTGTATAAACACTGCAACTCCAGTAAACAGAAAAGAGAATCAGAATATACTGTTACACAATAGGAGAAAAAAAAAGAAAGAAAGAATCCCCTGGTTTTCAGAGAAAGGCTGGTCTAACAAAGTTTAAGAAATAAATAAAATTTTCTTTTGCCCGTAATAGGAAGCAAAAGCACTAGAATTATGCCACTTTGTCTCCATTACTTGAATAAATATACAAAATAAAAAAGAAACACATCTCAATCAAAATCAAACAGTTACTGAAATATATATAAGTTTCCAGAGTGGGTCTATCTGTCAATTATCATAATGAATGTGAAAAAAATTGATTGGAAAATTTCAATTAAGTAAATAGTTTGATGGTACTAACTGAATACATAAAAATAAAATGCACATGAAAATCTAAAACCCATTTAAGACCAAAAACGAAAACTTGCAGAGAAATAATAATCCCAACCTTAAATTAAAATAAATGCTCCAGACAGAAAAGAAAGATGATGGCTGTGAGTTTTGGTTCAGACCTGTAAAGCCTATACACCCAATTCCTTTCTTCTTCTTCTTTCCTTTTCAATATTATAAATTACTACTTTATTAAGTATATCTGTAGGATCTGTTCTTGGAATCTGGACCTGATGACGCAAACCAATTTCTCGCCGTCCAATTGTAACAGTAATATTGTTCATAGTTTCATTTTCAATCAACAAATTACATGTCCATACCAAAACCTTGGTGGATGGAAAATAATAGTAAATGAAAATACATTGAAATTAGTAAAACACATTATGGTTTCGATGGATATAAAATAAAAAAGAGAAGTAAATTTCGTTTCCTTTTCAAAAAATAAATAAATAAATATGTTTTGCACTATAAATTTTTCTCTTAATTTAGGAGAAAAGTAAGGAATTGTTGAAGTGTTAGACATTTTGTTTCTAGTCAACAATTTTAAATTCAAATTTATTTTTCTGTTTTCAAATAATGTAGTTGGACTTCTTAATTTCCAGCCTTAGAATCTAAGATTTTCTTATTAGAATACCATTATTTTAGATGAATTTATTATTTTCAACTTGTATAAATTCTCAATTGCTGTGAAATAAAAATATATCATATTCTTCCTCTCATATCTATTCATCTTTTAATATTGTTTCTGCTAAGACTTTCATTTTTAGCAGATGCAAGTGTTTTAACAGTGGTATCAGAGCTACATGGTCTTTCGGGACCTGCTTTTCAAACATTTAAATTGTTCATAAACCATTTTTTTAAAAAACTATCCCTCCTTTCAAACCTTTAAAACCAAAACCATAATTCCAGCCACATAAAAATATGACCTCCAGTAGCCTCTCCATCAATCCTCTTAAAATCTTCACAAGTGAAAACTACCAAATTTGGTTAGTTAAGATTCAATGTTATTTGAAAGCCTTTGATCTTTGGGAAATTGTTTCTGAAGACAAACCTAGTGCTCCTTTACCTAGAGATCCAACTCTAGCTCAAATTAAGCAAAATTCAGATGAAAAAGCCAAGCGATCAAAGGCGAAAACAATTATCCAAAATTCAGTTGGTGAAGCTGTTTTTTACAGAATTATGGCCTGTAAAACTACAAAAGAAGCTTGGGATAGACTGAAACAAGAATAT
>CANUEY010330906.1:0-47692 GCA_948099555.1 Croton setiger | reverse complement strand
AAATTTATATATTTATATAATTTGTGTTTTTTATCGCTGTCTATATATATATATATATATATATATATATATATATATATATATATATATATATATATATATATATATATATATATATATACTTATCACAAATTACGACCAAAAAATGATAATTTTGATTCCCCATAAAATTTGGTCCAATACAATCGAACATCTTATACATCGCAAATAGACCACCCAAACGGTTTTCATCAGTTATAATGATGTTGGTGGCGTCAGTCCGACTTCGATTTTCGAAATATTCCATATGTTTGAATGTGTAGCAATCTTGAATCATGGGTCCTGCAACTGCAACAGTCATCATGGGATTGGGGAATGCAAAGAAAGATTCATAAAAGTTGGTTCCTTTCCATAAAATGAGGATGCATGTTGTTGATTGTGGCAGAACCAACCTGTTGGATTTGGACTTGGAACCTGGAATACGTGCGTTGCATGCATTTGTCCCTAAAACTCTGCTAAATTACAGAACCGCATTCAATTTTTATGACTTTATGCTAATTTTAAGGATAACTATCTATTTTTATCTATATTTAGTTCTTCATTATAATTATATAATAATTGAATTTCTTATTTTCTTCTGTTTTACCATTAAATACTTAACTTAATTAATTCTAATAAAATTGCAAGTAATTAAAATAACTAAAACTATTTTACAATATTTTAATTCAGCTATTTTTGGAACAATCTTAATTTCTAAATTTAATTGTACATTGTGGTAATCTTTTTTTTAATAACATTTATTTATTATAATAATTAGTGGTTTATATCTTTTAGACTATAGAAATGAAGAGAATAATTAAAGTATATGTTGAGTTCGCATTTTAAATATTAAACTGAGAAATAGTATCTTGATAGCGAATTAGATGCTTAAATAAATTGCACTAAAATTTGAGTCCCTAGCTTTTAAAATCCTACCACACACACCTGCTTTTGTAATGGAATGGAAACCAAGCAGCTTCTTTATGAACTAACAACCGTATTAAGTAACAATTAGTAAGTTTTAATGTTCAATAGCATTAATTTTTTAATGCTTTAGATTGTTTATGTATCGTTTTGTAAAAAATTAATTCCTTACATGTTAAAAAAAAAAAATTCAAAAAGTTAAACATACTTAATCCAAACCAATTTATTGGTAATCGGTTCATTAATACGTTCAAAATAGCCTAATGCTACCTCTATTTATTTGTGTTGGTTCATTATGGTAAAATGGTAAAAAAAAACCAATTAAAAAAACTATCGAAAAAATTCATAAATCAATTTAAAAGCTAGAAGAGAAAGGATAAAAAGGATTTTTTTAAAGATTTTTTTTTTCTTCGAAAGGACCTCTTATTTTTTAAGGAACTAAAAGAGCCAGTTTTTAATAAATTAAAGCTATATAAGAAAAATATTTCAAAACAACTTTTTTTACTAACCATTCATAATATGTTTAAAAATTATTCGGAAGCAAACCGTTCATGACATATTAAAAAACTGTTCATAATATCAAATCTGTCATAAATATATAAACTTGTTTCATAAAAATGTTTATAATATTTTATTCATAGCGAAAATATCATTTTTGTCCTTTCTAAATTTAAGTGGAGCTCTTTTAAAATAAAAAATTTATAAAAACTGTCTCAATCCAAAAAATTTCAAATAGAAGCTATTAAGAGGCTATTCCCGAACTTAGATGACTAAACAATTTAAACTAAACAGAACAATATCTCAAAATTTTAAATGATGTATGAGTTTGGTTTTTCATATTAAAAAAATTCAACAATGTTCCAATTTTGTTAATTTATTAGAATTGAATGTAAAAAATAAAAATAAAAATATCTATTTGGCATGATTTACAAGTGGAAAATATAATGTTTGATTGTTTTTTTTTTTCAAAATAAAAATAAATTATCTTTTGTTGTGAGAAATTAATTGAACTTATATATATATATTTTTTTTATAAGGTTAGATTGTTTAACGGAATCCAATTAAAAATTATATGTCCGATGCAATATGGAAAATACAAAATATATTAAAATGAAATAACTTGTACAACATGTTTATGACAACCGTAAACTTACTGCAACCACTTACACCAATTTACGCCTTTAATCTTATCTTAGCTGCTCTTTCCTCATCTCGTTTTTCCACAATCATATCTATCTTCTATACATAAAATAAAATTTAATCATTTAAATAATCAGCACAATTACCCGACAAAATATCCACGTGTAATGATCTCGAAATATCTAGTAACCACAACATGTTCGACTTTTAACCCTAACTCTGTATAAAAACCCACCGCTTTCTTTCGTCTTCCTCGCTGCATATTATATTGCTTGCTCTTCTTCCAACTGCTGAGCGCTTTTCACAGCAAACCTCCCTCCCTCTCTCGTAGGAGAGTATTTTCTACGATTGAGCTAAATCTTACTTCAACTTCATCTCTACGCTTAGAGCTCGACCTTCTCCACTACTTAATTTTCCTGGTGAGTGTTTTGGTGGAGACAATTTCCTTGCCTTTGTTTACTGTTACTTATTTCTTTAAGCTATATCTGTTATAATTGGAGAAACATTAAGATTTTGTTTTCGATTTTGGACTTTTCTGGTGTTTTTTGTGATGGTGATGGGCATTTTAAAATGTGTTCGCTGCTGTTTTGTAGAGAAATGGGATTTTAGTTGTTTAGATCTTTAGTTAAAATTTCTGCGTAGATCTGCTTAATTTCACGGTGGTTTCTCAAACTTATCGACACTCGCTTAAAAATTTACTTAAATTAAGCTTAACTTGTACACAGAGATCGGTTCATAATCCATCAGCTTTTCATTTTTATTTTTAAAAAAAATCACCGTTTCAATCTGGCCATTTTGAACCTTTTATCCCTATATCTAATCTATCTCTCTTTTTCTTTTCGCTTTCCTGCCTCTCTTAATCACTCACAGCTTTTTTCTCTCTCTTCTACTTTTTGGAGATGAAAATAGCAATTTTCATTTTTCTCTACTCTATCCAAATTTATAATGTGTCAGATAGCTCTATTTTTTTGTTCGGTACTAGAAGTTGAAAATCACGAGCTGATCGTGCTAGTGGTCCAACAGCTAAACTGCCAAAGCGTTCCATTCTTGTAGTTTTCAGTTCTGAACTTTTTTTTTTTTGATAAATTTTTTAAAGCCGCCTCAATTTTCCAAAATTAACAAAACGGTCCCTAGTTTCCAAAAATTTTTTTGGATCGACTAGGAGAGGCAAAAATAAAACTTCTACGGAACTACCAGTTTATGGATATATAAAACCTTCCAAACCAATAGCAAACTCTTATTTTTCTGATTACATATAATTTGGTTTCTTACTACATTTTTTTAAAAAAGATTTAATTGGCGATTTGGTATATTCTTTGGCTTTTTGATTGTTTTGTTTTATATACGTGTCCGAAAAGCGCGGCAAAAAAAGAAACGTTTCTAGATTTTATTTTCTTTTGATTTTAGTTTTGGATTGTTTTCTGGTAGGTAAGGGGGTAAAGGTGAATTTGATGCCCAAACTTTTTAAAATTTATAATTTTGATTCATTTTTAATTTTTTTCACAATCAATTATCTGAATTATTAGAAAAAATTGTTTATTGTAAACGCTGGCACATGAGGCCGAATTTTGTGAATTTTAAAGCTAATGAAAAAAATCCACACGAAAATGATAAAACAATTATACTAATTTTATCCTTACAATAACAAAGAAATGTCTAATTTGCCCTTATTCTACAAATTAGAAAAATTAAAAAAATACATATATTCTCCTTCCCCTTCTTACATTCACTTACGAATTTGCTCACCGTGACCAATCATATCCGATCAACAGTCGCTGACGCGACCATCACCATCATCTCTGCTTGTACATGCTCATCTTAATCTTCCACTAATTGTCAAACCCTGAAAAAGCTAAATCATTTGTTTATGATTAAGCAAAACCCAACTCAAGTCAGATTCTGTTTCAAATCTCCCAAACTCAAATTATCCTGGTTGTAAAACTCCAAATCACAAAACGTATCTTTTGCTGAAAACTCTTCTCATCATCAAATCGTTTTTCCAGATTGCAAAATAACATAATAAACACCTAAATCAGAGTTCAAAATCCAGTTTTAAAAATTAATCGAGGAGAGAGAAAAAAAGGGTAGGTTTAGGAAGGAGGAGAAGAAGATCGGGAAAAGATGAGAAGATTTAGGTTCTTTTAAAATTTTTTTAATAGAAGTTAAAATAAAATGAGGGTAACAGGGTATTTTGGATTTTTTTTTTTTAATTTGATGTGTACAAGTTTTGTACGTGTCAGTCAAACTGACTCCGCGTGTCATTCGCTTATTGGCTTTCATGTGAGAGTCGCATATTGGCTTTCACGTGAGAGCAGTTCCACGTAAAGTGTGAGACACTTGATTCTATTTTTTTAAATAGTGACATTTGATTGAAAAAAAAAAAAAAAAGAATGGACACTTCAATCATAATTTTTAAAAAGTTTAGGAACCAAATTTACCTTTATCCCGGTGGGTAAGCGTGACAATGCTGAAGATTGGAGGAGTTGAACCACAATTGAAATGGGTTAATTGGTGGAAGTTTCATGGCGGTTATCGCGATGCTCGCCCAAATTCCTCAAATGCTCAAATTTCTTTGCGTAGATGTTACTCTAATCCTCCTCGACTTAGCTTCTGCAAAAGAAACTATAGACCCTTAGGTTAATTTTAAAGCTTAAAAAATGTTATTTGTTTCTGTTGAGAAACCAATTTGGTCATCTAAGCTGAAACTGTATCTGGTTTGGTCTATTTTCGTTATTTTCCTCAGTTGTATATATTGGGTGTTGTTCATTAGCTTGATTGATTTTGTTTAAGTAGTAACTTTGTGTTTGGTGGTTGGCAGTTACCCGGTGTTCATCATCAACTATGACGATCACACCAAAGATTTCAATCAACGACGGAAACCTTGTTGTCCATGGAAAGACAATATTAACTGGAGTTCCAGACAACATTGTCCTTACTCCTGGATCTGGTGCTGGGCTTGTCGCTGGTTCTTTCATTGGTGCCACTGCTTCTGATAGCAAATGTCTTCATGTTTTCCCTGTTGGGGTATTAGAGTAAGTTTTAGCCTTCTATTTTCACTATTCATTTCTATGCAGTCATGGATTTAAGTTATTACACTAGTCTGCTGTTAACTTTGTCATGATATTGATTTTTTTATAGACTCTAGGGATGTTATTGTGTTGTTGTTTATCTCTATCTATACATGATTCAGAAGAATCCTTTTGCACAAGGCATAGTTTTGGCCTTTGGGTTGCTTGGATTGATTAAGAAAATTAATTTTGATATAATTCTGAGAGTTGTTACTTATCGTCTATGGCAGGGGTCTCCGCTTTTTATGCTGTTTCCGATTCAAGTTATGGTGGATGACCCAGAGGATGGGCAAGTGTGGGAAAGACATTCCTTTGGAGACTCAATTCTTGCTAGTGGAGAGCAAGGGCGGTGGTGAAGGAGTTGATCAAGATGATGCTCAGACCATTTACACCGTCTTCCTTCCTCTCCTTGAAGGCCAGTTCCGTGCTGTTCTGCAAGGCAATGAAAAGAATGAGATGGAGATCTGTCTTGAGAGTGGTGAGTTGATTATAGCCATGTAAACTACCTGGTATAGGCTATATGCACCCACCCTGATCCCAGGAGCCATATCTTCATTAATGCTGCTTCATCTTGTGGGCTGTTAGTAATGGAGACTAACTGTACAACTTGTGAGTGGAGCTGTTATTAATGAGCCCGTTGCATAGGACCGAATCTGCTGTTAACTCATTCATCTTATCGGCGTGTAGTGAAGGAAACTAAAATGCTGAAATATGGGGTGGAGCTGTCATTGATGCCAGCACAGACATGCTGGAGTACCACTTAATGACTGTCCCATCCAATTTATGGAGTTTATATCAATTGGGGAAGAAATAGATAGGAAGTTCAAGGTTGAAATAACCGAAACAATGTATTTTTTTGCGTTATTTGATTTTGCAGGGGACAATGCTGTTGAAACCAGCCAAGGTTTGCACCTTGTCTACATGCATGCTGGGACCAATCCCTTTGAAGTAATCAATCAGGCTGTAAAGTGAGTTGCACTTCAGTTGGAATTTAGCTGAGCAAGCTTTTATTTTTAGTGAATTTGTGGAAATAGATGTATTATTTGTTTTAGTGTTTTCATGAACTAACTGATTGTTTCACTTGAAAATAGGGCTGTTGAAAAACACATGCAGACTTTTCTTCATCGTGAGAAGAAAAAGGTGAGTGTATCTTGTCCATATGTACATTTATGTGCTTGTTTTTCGTTACCTGTATACCTTTAAATGGTAAGTTAACTGTACATCAATCTCATTTGTTTTTTTGCTGGCCTTCCTAGTTGCCCTCTTTCCTTGATTGGTTTGGCTGGTGCACTTGGGATGCGTTTTACACTGATGTCACGGCTGAGGGTGTTGAAGAAGGCCTTAAAAGGTACTTAAGAAATGGTGTTGGAGACTGAACAAATTCTTTCTTGTGGATTGAGTGTGGCATCAATTATCAATTATAACCTGGAAGATTGAATTTGAATAACTGACTTGTGGTCTGATAATGATCGCAGCCTAGCAGAGGGGGGGACTCCTCCACGATTCTTGATCATAGATGATGGTTGGCAACAGATTGAAAGCAAACCCAAGGAGGATGCTAATGCTGTTGTACAAGAAGGAGCACAGTATGAATCTCTACCTCTTTCTTTCTTTCATGATAAAATTGTTGATGAATCTCCCATCTTTTGCCAATTCTTCTGGCCAATCCTTCTTTTGAACTAATGTTTACACCAGGCCCCAATTGAAATAATTTATTCATGTGATGTTATCGTCATATAACTCCCAATGCTTAATCTTCAGATGGCGATTAAAACCTATGTGTTAACATATTTAGGACTAAAATCTTAAAAATGAGCATAAGTTTGTTGTATTTACAGTCTATCTTAGTCTGTCTTTGCACTTAATTGAACGATTTTACATGCCCTGTAATAAAGAAGTTTCACATTTGGCAATTTGTTGAAAAATATTTATGGGTTGGAAATTTCTGTTGCTGCAGATTTGCTAGTATGCTCACTGGAATAAAGGAGAATGCCAAATTTCAGAAGAATAGTGAGAAGCACGAGGAATCCACTGGGCTAAAGCATGTAGTAGAAGATGCCAAGAAGCACCACAATGTGAAGTAAGTGATCTTAATGGTGTGGTCTTAAAAAAGAATTTTATACTTACTGTGGGTGTGCATCTTTAGTTGTGTTCATCCTAGTTAGTGTAGAACGGCAACAGCATTAGCAATTGATACATTCTTGATTTTCATTCTGTTCAATATGTGTTCCAGGTATGTATATGTATGGCATGCTTTAGCTGGTTACTGGGGTGGAGTAAAACCAGCTGCTGCTGGTATGGAACACTACGACACATTGATGGCTTATCCAGTTCAGTCCCCTGGTGTATTAGGAAATCAACCTGACATTGTCATGGACAGTCTTTCTGTTCATGGCCTTGGTCTGGTGCATCCAAGGAAGGTTTTCAACTTCTACAATGAGCTTCATGCCTACTTGGCCTCTTGTGGAGTAGATGGAGTTAAAGTTGATGTTCAGAACATTATTGAGACCCTTGGTGCTGGCCATGGTGGAAGAGTTTCTCTGACTCGCAGCTATCACCAAGCTCTTGAGGCTTCAATTGCTCGGAACTTCCCAGACAATGGATGTATTGCTTGCATGTGCCACAACACTGACGGTCTCTACAGTGCTAAGCAGACTGCTGTTGTGAGAGCCTCTGATGACTTCTATCCTAGAGACCCTGCTTCCCACACCATTCACATTTCTTCTGTGGCTTACAACACCCTTTTCCTTGGAGAATTTATGCAACCAGATTGGGACATGTTCCATGTAAGTAAATGGAGGATTTTTATTTATCCTACTTTTTGTTCTCAGTATTATACATTAACAATTTCATAAGTCAACTTTATTTGCAGAGTTTACATCCTGCTGCAGACTATCACGCCGCAGCACGTGCTATTGGTGGATGCGCAATATATGTCAGGTATGTCTTCCCTTAATAACAGATTCAAATTACATGCAAAGCATAATAATGAAAGAGAAGTACTAAACAAGAATTTTATGTGGAAGTTTGGTTTTCATTTTTAATTTGATGGTTTTGCAGTGACAAGCCTGGCAACCACAATTTTGAGCTACTGAAGAAACTGGTCCTTCCTGATGGATCAATTCTGCGTGCTCAACTTCCTGGCAGGCCAACACGTGACTGTCTTTTTGCTGATCCAGCAAGAGATGGAACAAGCTTGCTCAAGATCTGGAATGTCAACAGATGTTCTGGTGTGGTTGGTGTTTTCAACTGCCAAGGTGCAGGTTGGTGCAAAGTTGAAAAGAAGACCCGCATTCATGATGTCTCTCCTGGTACCCTCACCACATCTGTTCGTGCTACTGATGTTGATTGCATTGCCCAAATCGCTGGCTCAGATTGGAATGGAGAAACAGTTGTTTATGCCTATAAATCAGGTATACTCCCCTTTCCTGCCCTTTGTTCTAACAACTGATTTCAAGACTCAAACCATTTTCAGGTAATATATCTAAGAGATGTTAACTGAAACCAACGTTCTTTATTTTGAAATTTCAGGCGAGTTGATTCGACTACCAAAAGGTTCCTCGGTGCCTGTAACACTGAAAGTTCTTCAGTATGAACTTTTTCATTTCTGCCCAATCAAGGTATATTTTTTCCTTTCTGGAATCATTTTTTTAGTTAGGAAAGAGCTTTGCTTACTCAGTGATCTTACCATTGATGATACAGGAGATCGCTTCCAACATCTCATTTGCACCAATAGGATTACTCGACATGTTCAATGCCAGTGGTGCTGTCAACAAGTATGAAATTCACATGGCTTCTGATAAGACAGAGCTCTTTGATGGTCAGGTCACCTCTGAGCAGACATCTTCATTTGGCGAGAATCAATTCCCTACTGCAATCATTGCACTGGAAGTTCGAGGATGTGGTCGTTTTGGAGCTTATCTTTCTCAACGTCCGCTGAAATGCACTGTGGGTAATGCTGAGACTGACTTCAACTATGACTCGGATACTGGACTAGTCACTCTCACTCTTCCAGTACCAGAGGAGGAACTGTATAGATGGCCTATTGAGATCCAAGTTTAAAGTTGTAGCTTAAAATTGGTAACTGTAGAGATGGTATCAAATACTATCGCATACAACATATTTAGGCGGAAATCTTAGATTAATCACCGCCCTAAAGAGTCGAGTCATGGAAGCTTTTAAGTGGTAAAGCTTCGAGTGGGTTGTGATTTTTGCTCAGTACGGTAAGGGTGTGGGGTGAGGTTGGGGTACGGGACTTAAGTTTGGGCTGTAATATATGTTTGTATTCCATCTTATTGGTAATAAAAAGTGCATTTTATTGGCATATCCTTTTTCATTTTTCTTGTTTTAGTTGCCAAATCATAAAACGACTGTAAGCTCATATTGATTGCTGCGGAAAATGATAATATGATGTAGATGTGCTATAAATTATAACGTGGCATAGAACAATACAGGATTTCAGGATCTCAACTGTTGACTTCAAAATTTTCAATATACTGTATATTGCAAATATAAAATAAATGGTAAAGTGTAATTTTATTAAGGGTTTTACGACTGTACTTGGGTTTGCTTAGGCCTACTCTTGAATTCAGATTCTGACTGACAAAATTTCAAATATATAGACATGTGGTAGGGGAAGTGAGGAATGCAAAATTTGTTTCTTCATTTTTCATGTTATTGCTTATAAACAAGCTTAGTAATTTTGTAAGCACAAGGATTGGAAATACATTATACATTGTCTGTGTGCTCCCAAGGAAACACAGAAAAAATCATAACAATTCCAAAAATGTAGACCAAGAACAGCAGTTGCTTGATCAGTGGCTAAACATTGATCCAATTAATTATAAAATCAGTGAGATGAAGAATCTTAGTATTAGGCTTTACCAGTAATCTTTGCAGGAACATGTACCATTGACAAATTTGTGGAAACGTACTCGATCTCTGACGATAATTTCCCTATCATAAAGTTTACTTATAATTTTTGTTACTTCATGACAGTCCCCACAGACTCTCAAATTCTTTACTATTCTAACTGGTGCTGGTGCTTTTATCTTCATCAGTCCATAAGCAATGGCCAGCCTCTCACTATGCTCTTGTAGAACATTCTCTTTCTCTTTATTGTCCACCATGTGCAGCACAGCTGAAATACACGGTTTATACCCAGTGAGAAGTATTCTTAAAGTGATTTCTCTTATTTTTTCCTTTATTTCCTTTGCCTCGGGATGTGACCAGTCACCCATTACAAAGTTGTGGACAAAGCCGTCGACCTCAATTGATGTGCAGCCGGGCATTGCCTTTATGCCTTTCTCCTTCATCATTTTCCTCACATGGCTCACCATCTCCCACTGTGAGAAAGAAGCGTACAAATGTGCAAGAATAGTATAGTTTTCTGCATTTAGTGGTTCTAATTCAAGTAGCTTCCCAGCAACAACTTCAGCTTCATCTAACATCCTATTTTTACTGTAACCAACTAGCAATGTTCGCCAGATTACTGGATCTGGTGTGGGAATGGTTAGGGCAAAATTGTAGGCCTCGTCAATAAGGCCTCCACGGCATAGTAAATCAACCATACAACCATAATGCTCCATCGAAGGTTCTATTCCTAATTCAAGCATGCTCGACCAATATCTTTTTCCTTCTGAAACTAGTCCACCATGGGCACAGGCAGATAAAATACCAATGAATGTCACATGGTTTGGCTTGGCCTGAAAAGAATCAACCAATATTATCCTCAATACATACAATATTTTGAATCAATAAACTTAACCATAAAATGGTCTATTGCTTAGCAAAATTCTAATTTTACCTTTATTTTCTGAAGTTAAACATTTTTATAACTAAAAGACACAATTAGCATACCTTAATAAAGGACAGTATGATAACTATATAAGTTTCATATAGTTCCTTTTAGCTTAAATTTTATTTTTTTTAGGGTCCACTACCTCAGAGTAATTCAGGGGTGAAATTATCTATGTATTTGGTCTTAATGCCTTTGTATTCATGCAACTACACAATTAGAAGTCAAGCAAAAGTAAATTTTGCATTTTCATGTCTGCTTCGCCCATCATAATATCTTCATAAAAAACCAGCAAAACGCACACTAGTTTTTGCATTTATGACAAGACTTAGCTAGGAATGTGCTTAGACCATTTTTCAGACACCAAAATATTAAGCATAAAGTCATTGAGCTTTTTTAGATTTTGTCATTAGACTGACAGTTCTATACTATTTGTCGCATTACCTTTGCTTCTTCCATTCTCGAAAACACCTCCAGTGCATCCTCTCCAAGTCCATGAATGGCCAATCCAACAATCATTGAGCTCCAAGCTCTACTATCTTTGACTATCATAACATCAAAAATTTCCTTGGCTTTCTCTATGCACCCACACTTAGCGTACATATTAATTAGTGCTGTATTAAGCTCAACATCAACACGAACCATCTGCTTCTTAATATACGCATGAACCCATTTCCCAACATCCAGGGCCCCAGAGACAGCACAAGCCGAAACTACACTTACCAATGAAACTTGGTCCGGCTCAATACCTACCTCCTGCATTTCCCTAAACATAATCAAAGCCTCATTAATCATTCCCACCTTTGCATACCCGCTTATCATTGCACTCCAAGAAACCAAATTTCTCTCAGTGATTTCATCAAACACCTTCCTAGCAATCTTTATCTCTTCGCACTTGGAGTAAAAATTAACTAGTGAAGACTGCACATGGGGGCATAAACTGAAGCCAGATCGAAAAATTTGCGCATGAACCTGCATTCCTTCCTCAAGAGCCATTGTAATTGAGCAAGATTTTAGTACAAAAACCATAGTAAAAGTGTTTGGATTTGGGTAACCTCCTGCAACCATATTTTTAAACAAATAAATCGGTTCTTTTGATGGAATTTTAGTGTATAAACAACCCCTTATGAGTGAATTGTAAGCAAAAATTCCAGGGTTGGGGATTTGGGAGAAAATTTTGCGTGCGTAATCAAAGTTACCAAAAGGAGAAAGAGCAGCAAAGGAGAGGATTTTGGAGATTAAGAAGGAAGCAGGGGAAACGGGAAGGAAGCGCGTAAGTATACGAGCATGAATTTGGCGGAGAATATGAAGGCTGTGGCATTTTCCAATGAGAAAAAGGATTCGATTTTCTTCGTCTTCCAGCTCTTCTTCTTCTTCTTTGATTATTAGGGTTTGAATATGCATTTCCTGGGTTCAATTCAGCGCGGGAACGTGCAAAGTTATACTCCCTCTGTGTTTTCTGGTTTAATTACCGAAAAATTACTCAAATTTAAACCGTTACACCAAATATACGTTAGTTTAAATTTCTCAAACAAGATGTTATGCAAGTTAAAATGGAATTCTGGAATCTGAAATTGCGAAAAAACAAACGAACAAATCATTAATTAAAGTTAATAATGTTGTTAATTTTCTCAGCTACGTAATATAATTATTATCATATATATTAAGCAATTTAAAAATATATAACTCTATTTAGATATTTTATTTTGAAAATAACCACTACGCGTCAAGTGTCTCACTCCAAAGTTTTGCAAGTAAAAAATGCAAAGACTGCAATTCAGTAAGAGATGAACACTTGTCTCTCTCCTAACCATTCGCAAGTTGAAATTGCAAAAGGTGGATTTCGGAATTTGGCAGCAAAACTTTGTCTTTTCCGGTTTTCATCTTAAAACTTTTTATAAAAAATCCGGCAATTGAGAGAATTCTGAAGATTTGAGTCTCGTTTTTAGCAGTTTTTTAACGATATTCTACATTCAAGGTAGAGTTAAGTACTATTTGTCGTGTCTTTTTATTTAATTTATTAGTTTGTGATTTAAAATATTCATAATGAAAAATATTAGTAGTTAGAATAGTAGTGGTTAGTTAAATTTTGTGATATAATATACTTATTTATAATTGAGATAGGATAGGCATATATATCTAGCAATATTATGAATAATTTTATTTAATATTATTAATAATATTTAAAATTAATAGTATCTTAAAAAAATAATTTAATATTTAAAATTTTATTAGTCATATTAAATAAATTTAATATAAAAAATTAATTAATAATTTTAGTCTAATATAGAAAATAATATCAATAATAATAATAATAATAATAATAATAATAATAATAATAATATTATTATTATTATTATTATTATATTTAATATTATTAATAATTTATATAAAAAATTAATAATATTATTTACCATTATTAAATAAATTTAATGTATTAATTTGATGATATTATTAATAATATTTAAAAATAATAACAAAATTATTATTTATAAAAATATATATATTAAATTTAAATATATTAAAAGATTGCGAAAACTATATAGGAATAAAGAGGTTCATCTTCAAGTTCATAGCAGGAAAGGGTCTTAGATTAGGGACTTATATTCTGTGATTTACTATTACTACAGATGGAGCATCGATCTTTTTACGTATTCAAAGATGACAAGAGGTACAATCGTACCCTCAATATTCGGTGAGCACAGTGTGAAGGCAACTTGAGATGGAAAATGCATAGTCCCTTCATTTCATCGACGAGTGAGATTTCGGAATGGTACGAAGGATTGAGTACATCCAGTACGACTGGGCTCTACTTACGGTTCTGGTGAAGCGATGGTGTTTAAAAACGCATACATTTCATCTATCTTTCAAAGAGGCGATGATCATGCTTCAGGACGTCAAGGTGATGATGGGGCTGCGAGTCGACGGACGTGCAGTGACAAGACGATATGTTGTGCTCAGGGTAATATGGCATGTGTACTACTAGGATTTTTTGGGATTCACCCCCGGGACGGTGACAATTCACACAGTCGATTACTGTTTCACCGCATGCAGAGGCACATACAGACGTTCATTGCAGATGGCTTGTTAGATGTTATGTATCAGCAAAGAGCACACTACTTTGTGATTTGGATATTGAGAGCGTTTCTATTCTGCAATGCATCGAAGAACAACATAAATTCAATTAAATTACAATTAAATCTATATTGTACATATAAACTAAATTACAATTACAATTAAATCAATTACAATTAAATAGGAGCTCTGTCTAATGAAGGATGAGAAAATAGCATGATCTAGCTTGTCCTGGGTTTCTACAACAACTGCAAAGTGACTCTATCATAGTCTGTCTATGGCTATGATCCATTGCCTCTTTCATTGACTTACCTGGCCATCATGGTAAATCATTTTTTAGTCATCTGGATATTAACTCTATTCTAACTGAGGTCATGTTTCCCTACCCAGAATAGGGGTAAAGTTTTCAGCGAATTATGCAACTCATCCTTCCACAATGTAGAACTTACCAACAAGTCGTAAGGGATCTTTACCCTTGAACGAAGCAATAACAACTGCATGTGAACATGAAATTCCAAAAGTCTGTCACTTTCCACAACTGTAATTCTAAATTCCGTATCGCACCAGTTATATGTTATCATCTCTCGTTACCACTTTGTATAGCCCTATATTTCAATTCTAGCAGGTTACGGTATGGGCCTTGGAACACTGCCTATACCTAATAAATTATTGCATTGGATTATTGCGATGACAGTCAACATCTTTCAATTTTTACTAAGTCCTGCTGAAATATTGCAACCGCCTTCTCCAATGACAATTCAACCAAAGCTCTAATTAGGAAGTGATAACCCCCTTTTAAAACATTATTAAAGCTATCTGAATTATTAGTGGTTGACAAACCCCATCTATGACAACCGTCAAATAAGAGAGTCCATTTTTCTGGATCAATGTTCTGTAAATAGTAATAATCTCCTCTGTATTTTTGTTTCAACCTCCTCCATGCAACCAAATACTTGTTCTCTTGCAACTCCGTATCACTTGTTGACAAATTTTCTTCAGGTCCTTCCTTATGTATTCCTTAGACATGTTAGCCTTCATGTGCTTAAGGAAAAATTGGTGCACCCCATTCTTGGATATTTCTCCAACATCTTCTCCATTGCAGAAAGAATTCTTAGGTGACGATTACAGATAATGCAAGTCTACCGATCGCCAAGAATGTACAATTTTAAGTATTTCAAAAACAATCTCCAGTTGTGTGTTGTCTTATCATTCACGACCGCAAATGTAATAGACAAAATGTTGTTGTTTGACATTTTCACTATTGCTACGATCAATTTTCCCTTATATGACCAGTGTAGGTGGGTTGCATCAATGTCTATGATCAGACCATAAGACTGGTATGCTTACACATAAGGGAAAAATGCCTGGAAAAAATATTTGAAAATTTTTCTTAGACTAGTTTCTGCATATTGTTTGAACTTGTACATAATAATGGTGCCAGAGTTCACCGTCTGCACTGTGGCCAAATATCTCAGCAGTTTTCTGAAATTTTTTTTCCCATGCATTGTAGACTGCCTCAATGACTTTCCTCCTTTCGTGTCACGCTTTCTTGTACCCAACTTTAACACAGAATTATTCTTGCACATCTGTCTGAATCTATTTCATCTTAATATTCTAGATAATCAGTTTCACAATATCATTTGACGTCACGTTTCTATCCTCATTCCCAATGTTTGTGCCGGTACAGTTGTGCTCATTCATCCATTGTACCATTTTCCATTTTTTAGACCATGATTGTTCTAACACACGAATACTATAGTCGCAACATGGACCGTGCATTAGTTCATGTGGACATGTAGGTCCATGGGTAATACATTCAATTGCTCACATTGTATTCTTACTGTAGATGATACGTAATGTCACAGCTCTTTTTACGGACCATTCAGTCACGACAGACATCACAGCTTATTTGCTCTTAAAATAGATGCTGATATCAATACATTCCGTATTTTTGTCCCACATTTTTTTGTGCCTCAAAATCCTTCTCTTCTGGTACGTTTTCTCTTATGTCACCATAAACAAATTGCTTTCATCCCACATTTTAGGTGCTTCAGAATCCTCTTCCTCCGGTATGTCCTTTTTTTTGTCACCGTAAACAAAATACTTCGATGTTAAAATTACATCGGTTTCACTATCTTCTGTGTCGTCGTCTCAAGGCACATACTTCTCATCACTATTGGAATCATTATCCGCAAATGTCTCATCTTCACTCCCCTCATTTTCAACTGGATCAGCAAAACTGTAAACTAGCTTGTTTATGAATTCCTTATTTTTAGGATCAACACATCCAACACTGATATTTTCATCTGTAGTGCCGCTACTTTCTCCTGCGACATACGATGCAGACGTAGTAGCATCATACACATTGTCAATTCATTCCACTGATATGTATAATTATGGATATTTGAATGCATAAAAGTATATGATGAGACAGTCTCATCGTTTCGCATAATGATATAACGACTAACCCCATTGTCTTTTGTCTACACCAAAATAAAACAGTGTTGCACCACCCTCCTATCCACCTGACAAACTCTACATACCCGATCAATAAAATGATCAAAAGACAACTGAGTACCGATACAGATTGTTGCTTCAGGCAAACTCTTGTTTGGACTAATTACACCATCCACCATTTGTACTGCATTGCTCCAAAATAAATTAATGGAAATGGAGTTTGTGTATGCTCTTTTCACAAATTGTAACATTTTTTTGGTGACAAAACTATGATTTTTTTGAAATTTAAAGATTTAAAGACTGTTTTACTGATGTACTAGTGTGAATACGCGTTTTTTTTTTTTTGTTTTTTATTGGATTTGAACTAGACAATTTAGTTTTGCAATTTCAAATTATGAAATTAAGATTCTGTCAGATGCTTTATACGTGTCCACATAATTTTGGTCTTTTAACATTCTAATTTAATTTCGCAATTTGAAGTTAAGAAATTCAATTAATGTTTTTAATTTTTTGTCAATACTTTGACACGTGTCATCATCTGATTGGTCTTTTTTTTCCAATTCAATTCAATTTTGCATTTTGAAGTTGCGAAACATTAAATTATTTTTATTAGAGTTTCGCAAATTTCAAAATGCATAAGATTTAATTTTGTCCACAATTCAAACATTGTTTTTTTTAACTTTCACATTTTAAATTTTTTTATTTCATTTAGGAAAACAGCAGTGTCGTCTTTAGAAAAAGTAAGTTTTGCACAAAAAAACAAGGAAAGTGGTTATTTTGCGTTAAAATGACTGAACTAGCTCAAAGTTAAATTTTCAATTGGGCTAATATCAGTTTAATTGGAAATTCTAAAATTCGTTCTCACTAATGTTTCTTACCAATTCAAAATTTCCTGCTAATGCTTTGTGAATTAACCTAACATTTAGTTTAGGGAAAATGTGCAATTTTTTATCACTATTTAAAAAAAGTTTTGGCGATCTAGTTTTTTAAGAATATTTTCAAAAAATATGATGAATTATTTTAAGTATAATTTAAAAAAAAAAAACTAGAAAAAAAATAATATAGTGTAACATGTGAAATATCAGTGTCAGTAATTTAATAGTATAATATCTCTGTGAGTAAATAATAATAACAATAATAATTATTATTATTATGATATAAATAATAAATTTCCATACTTTTAAGCCGATTAGTTTTGATTGTGTGTAGGAATGATAATTGATTAAAGTCAAGCACTTATCTATAACTACATAATGATCCATGAAATGTAATTGTTAGAAGCTTAACCCATCCTCAAACTCCCAATAATATGTTTTAGAGCAACACCAAATATATGCACATACGTGGTGCTCTTAAAATTCAATGATCAGACAATAATAATATTTATGATTCTATTAGGTAAAGTAATTATAAGTTTCCTTTAATTGCTTTATGTAGACAACATAATAACAATAGAGATTAATTAATGCTTAGGTAAGCAATACATATGTAGTTGAAGAGAAAAATTACAATATACAAAACTTATAAACTTCAAATATTCCCATCCCCCACTCCACAAATCAAATCCCACACTCCTTTTTTTTATTATTATTTTTTTAAATAAAATAAAATAGACTTCATCAAATTACTAAATGCCACATTTGCATATATGCTTTCATCATCTTTGTCTTTGTCTTTTCTTTTCTTTCTTTTTTCCTTGTGTTATAAGCTCAAGCAATTACATTTTTCTATATGTTTCACTATCTTTACTGAAGATTAATTTTATGCAATTTTAAAAGATTACAAAATAAAATATTTGGCTACATTGTGTTTAATTAGTGTATTACAATCTTATTTTTAATTCTATAACTTCACATTGTTCAGTTTATAGCTCGCTGAAATGCAAGCCTCTTTGACATGTTTTAGAATTGCTAAACAAGCAAGTTATAGGTAACTTGAGCCGAAAATTGAGTTCACATACTAACCGAAACTATGATAACCACTCTCCATAATCCTTAAATTTAGTTTTCTGCTCTTTTGCCACTTATTGTTTGTATAAAAATATGGATTTGATACATTTCCGCTTCTTCTTAATATGCCCTTATACTAAAAGAAATACCTTTTAATTTATATTTAAAATAATTTAGATAAAAAATTAATAAATGATGTCTGAACTTTTAAAAAAATGAAAATTCTGACCACAACGAAATGGATGAGAAATTCACGAATGAAAACAAAATAAAGAGAAGGAGAATATAAAAATGCTACAAATTCAAATCCATTGGTCATTAAGTATGTTTATAGTAAAAAATAAAGTTAGACTATGTACCATTAGGATTTTAATTGTCAAATTTCTTTCTAAATTAAGTGCTAAAGGCAGTTTTTAATTAATCAATCAAAACATCATTATTTACACGTAAAGTAAAGATGTTCAATAAAATTAATTACCCCAAATTAGTTATTCATGCTAAACAACCGTTAATATTTTGTATTACCATAGAGGGCAAAAATATGTAAATGCAATGAACCAACTCATGCCACGTAAGCATAAATAAAATGCTTCAAAATGTTATAAATTATAATGGATAAATATGAATCTTATGTGATCTATTCGCATTCGGTTTGGATAATTCCGTCCATTCAAATAATTTAGATAAAAAATATAAAACAAAAATCCGCTAAAATTTATAAAAATTTTCAGTTGCATCAGTCGAATTACTCAATTCGTCCAAATTCCTATACTACTTATATAAGTATAAAAAAGGGGAGAATGTTCTATTTCAAAACTATCCTTATTCCTTTTTAATATTTATTAAAATTATTTTTTTTTTCTAAACTATTTTATATTTATTTATTTCTAAAAAATTTATATTTATAAATGAGAGAATATGAGGGAATATTTCTACCAAAAACATCTCAATTAAAAATTTTTATATGCCTTCTTAAAAAAATTAATTCGCCAAATTATCTTTTTTAGTTTGGATTTTCATTAATTAAATTTTAAACTACAAAGTAATATTTTTCTAATTAATAACTAAATTACTATTTTTTATTTTTTGAATTTACTCAATACAGATTAAAATAATAAAATATTTATAATTTTATAAAAAATATTTAGTAATAAATAAGAGTTTTAATTTTTTCAATTGATAAAAATAAAATGATAATATTAAATATCTACAGAATTTTAAAATAATAATAATAATAATATATTATTATTATTATTATTTTTTTCAAATATTCACATTCTCTTATTTATAAACAATGATAAGTATTTAATAATTTTATTTTTAAATTTATTGAATATAATTTAATAGTTTTTATAATTTATTTTAATGAATATAATAATTCTGATAAATCGTATAACTTATTAAAAATAGTTAAAAATACAATATTATAAATTTAAAAGCTAAAGTAATATAAAAATTAACAAAAATAAAACTACACGTACAAGATGAGTATCCACATGCATCGCACATGAATAAAAAAATTAATTCTATCTTTAAAAGCATGAATGAGGAGAACATGCCGAAAATGCCCCTAATAGATTCTTTAAAAGACAAAATTATCTTTCCAAAATTGAATTTAATTAAAAAGATTGTAATTTTAATTTCATATTTTAATTCTAATTTTTTTAAAAAAAAATTCAATTTATGCTATGTTTTTTAAAAGAAAAAATTATCTTTAAAAAATTGAATTTAATTGAAAATATTGAAATTTATTTCATATTTTAATTCTAATTTTATGTTCTTTTTTATCTATGCATGCTTAACAAATACATGCATAAAAAAACTAGAATAATTTATATTATAGTATTTTTTTTTTGATAAATATATCATGTTACTAAATTAATTTATTTGTAAAAATATGATTATACATTCGTAAATAGGTGGTGGTAATAATTGTAGTTCATTTTATGAACTTGCATAAAAACTCTTAATAAAAAAGAACAACGAAAATTAATATGGAACAACAATATTATAGCAGAGTAATAAATAGTTCTAAAATTATAATTGATATAATTTTTTTTTTTAAGTAGAAAACGAAATTGAGTATTGAGAAAATACTTGTATTTGGTGTATATAATTAATAGAGATACTATTAAATACAAAAATTAGTTGTAGAAAAATAAAAATATATATAACTAATATAAAATAAAACTAAAATAATTAAATTTTTTTAATGTTAATGTATTTCATATATACAGAAATATTAACGTTAAATATAATTAAAAAGTATCTCAAATTGATTGAATTATTTAATGTAAAAATTAATCTATTTGCATAAAAAATATTCTATATACACACAAACATATATATAATAACGAGTATTAAAATGAATATATTCATGCAACGCGTGAAAAAAAAAAAAAATTTAGTATTACATAAAAATCGCTATTTTAAAATTTGAGAAAAGAAAAACTTGATTATATTTAACCATTCGACCAAAGTACTTAAAGTTGGGCCACTTTGTGTAATTTGGATAAGATAATTTAGTTCAATTAATTGGATACTTTGGCTTTAAATTGAATTTTTTAATTGGCTAAATGATCACCTCTAATTAGCAAATCAGGTCGATACAATTTTTTGAATAAATATTATTAGTTCTTGAAGTTTTATATATTACATAATTTAATTTTTAAATTTTTAATATTATAATTTTTCATAACTTTCTTGTTTCATTATTAATACTTTTAAAAATTAGACAACTAAACTATTAAATATTTCAAAATTAAAAAAAATTGAGAAATTTATCTTTGATATTAAATTTTTTAACCTTCCGTTTTAAAATATTATACAATTTATTTCTTGACTTTTTAAAATATTAACTTTTTTTTAATTTCTGAAAATACTAAATAATTAAAAAATAGAGAAAAAAAATATAATATATAGATAATATGGACGAAATTATAATTTGGAATTATTCCTTTTTAATTTAAATATCCTATTTTCTCAATAAAATATTTTAGCACTATTAAAAGAACCGATACTTTTTAAAAAAAGAAATTATTTGTCTAAACGTAGTGTATAAAAATGGTTTCATGCAGCAATTTATTTTTTATAGAATAAGCTAGTCATACACTTGTGGGATGAGCGGATTATACAATTTTGTTAGTAATTTTATTAATATATTACAAATATATTCAAAGACATTTACAATTATAATATCATTTCATGTAGTATCATATTTTAAACCTATTACATTTTTATTGTTACCAATTCAAGAATTTAAATAAAATAACTTAATTATTACTTTGATCAAATAATAAAGTTCAAAAATGATAATCAACTATAGTATGAATAAATTTTAATTTTTATAATTTTTTTTAATAAATTGAAACAAAAGAGAAAAGTTTCTGTCTCTCTCTATATATATTATTATATGAAATAAAATTTAAGTACGTATATAGGGTAAGAATTAGGATGATAAAAAAAATTAAATAAATATTCCAATGTTAACATATTTCTGGTTGTAACTTACAAGTATTGGACACTAGGAAATAAACTAATTCCATGCAAAACAACCAACAAGTCAGAAAATTAATTAATTAATAAAAATAAAAAGCAAGTCAGATATTTATAAGCCACATATTTTGAAAATCATTTAAGCATATTATAGAAATAAAAATGTATATTATATATTATGAAAAAATTATAATAGTATTTAAATTTAAATTTTGTATTTTTTTTTTCTCACTTGAAAAACAAGAAAAAGAAAAAGAGAAACCTTTTTAATTTCAAAATAATGATAATTAAAGAGTTCCTTGTAAATTGCATACCACACCAGATATAGTTTAATCTGTTGATTATGACACTAATGAAATATATAAGACATCTTGATTAGCTAGTTTCAGAAACTCCACCCCTTTCTATAACTAAATAACCTACCAGTCTAATTAAGTTTCACATCCTACTACTATTTCCGTAGAAGTTATAATGAAAGAAACTATTACTAGTTTGAATTGGATGAAGTTAATGATTTAGTTTAGAAGTTTATGAGGTGTTAGCAAGTAGAGAGGTAGAGGTTGCTTGTGATAAAATAGAGGGGTATGGACTAAAAGATCAACATATTCTCTAACTCAATATGAATCCAAAAGTCAGCAAAGCAAACAAATCATTTCGTCTCAATCTCTTGCATCTCACATACCATACCATACCTTACCATACCCTTTCTTTTGTGTCTATAAATACCCTTCATTTCCATACCTTATATTATCAACTTCTTCTTCATAATTATTATTTCTTTAATTATTCACTTGCAACCCAAGAAATCGATTATTATAATTATTATGGCTTTAAAAGGACGTATTATTATTATTATTAATTTTCGATTATTTTTCCTTGTTTCAATTATTATTATTCCATGCTATAATTGTTTTCATCCACTTGATGATTATTATCTTGAAGAAGGAAATAATCAAGAAGCTTACCCTTCTTCTTTTAGTTTCATTGATGATGGTCGGACCATTTTAAAACCTAGAAATAATGTTCTAAATTTGCAAATCTTTGATAAAGTTGGTACTACATCTACTTCACTTAAAATCATTAGTGTTGATGACTTTGGAGCTAAAGCTGATGGAACTGATGATACTCAGGTTTTTTTTCTATTTTTATATAACATTTTAATTCCCATTTTTTATTTATTTACTATTATTATATATCTCTAATTTGTATATTTATATTATTAGGCTTTTGTAAAAGCTTGGAATGAAGCTTGTACATCTAAAGGAGGAGCTACTCTTGCTGTGCCTGCCAAGAACACATATAAACTTAAGCCAATTAGATTCTCAGGCCCTTGCTCTTCCAATCTTACTCTGCAGGTAATTCAAGTTTAGATTATTAAATTTCATGCATATATTTACTTATATATACTATGAAAAACATTTTTCTTCAAAAAATAATTCAATTTCTCTATCTTAAACTTAAACAATTTTTTATTTTTCAAACATTTTATTCGAGTTTTCCAACTTTTTTTTTTTTTTTAAGTATTACATATACGTATACTAAATTCTAGAATTTAATAAATTTGAGACATATTTAGATATCTGGAAGCATTGAAGCTTGGGAAGATCGATCAGCATATCAGAAAGATACAAGACATTGGCTTGTATTTGATGAAGTTGATAATTTGGTAGTTGAAGGAGGTGGTTCTATTGATGGAAATGGTAACATTTGGTGGCAAAACTCATGCAAGGTTAACAAAAATCTTGTAAGTCATTTCTTCCTCTATCTATATATTATTTGGATTTAAGCATCCAGTTTCCAGTCACCAAATTCGAATTCGAGCTGGGTATGACCACTAAGAGCGACAGTATGACCACTAAGAGCGACAGAACTCGCCCTACCAAATTTTACATGTCATTTCTATATCTATATATTTTCAATCCTTCAAACTAATTCTTCTTGTTTTATTTATCATCTCAGCCTTGCAAGCATGCACCTACGGTATGTATTATCTTTTTATTATTATGAAAATAATTGTAATTTTTAAATTTTCTATAAATTAATTAAGAAGCTAATAAATTTGGTGATAATGGCAGGCTGTAACCTTCTATAACTGCAAGAACTTGGAAGTAAAGAACCTGAAAATTCAAAACGCACAACAGATGCATATTTCTTTTCAAAGCAGCAGAGATGTGAAAGTTTCCGGTCTTTCTATATCTTCTCCAGAACATAGTCCTAATACTGATGGAATTCATGTTACTGAAACCAAAAATATCATAATTTCTAATTCTGTCATTGCTACTGGTATGTTTAATTATTTACTGTTTTATATTAATCCAGTATATAATTGTTTTTAATTAAGCATTAATTAATACTAACAAAATAAATTGTAAATTTCTATTAAAGGGGATGATTGTATCTCTATTGTGAGTGGAGCTCAAAATGTTCAAGCTACGGACATAACCTGTGGGCCTGGCCATGGAATAAGGTTTTTTTTTTTTTTTTCGAATTGTTCCTCTCCAAGAAAATTAATCAATATTTATATTAATTAATTAATTACTAATTGTGTTCATTATTTGCGACGTATGTGCTTAAATATAGTATTGGAAGCTTAGGTTCTGGAGGTTCAAGAGATTATGTGTCAGGAATAATTATTGATGGTGCCAAGATTTCTGATACTTCAAATGGTGTGAGAATCAAAACATGGCAGGTATATATCATCTTAAACAGGAGCAGATATAATTAGAATTTATAAGAGACAAAAAATAATATATTTATCTTCAATGAAATTTCTAAATAAGGATAAAGTAACGAGAAATGCTAGTTACAGTTATTTTATAAGTGACTCGTGTGTTTCAATTAAACTAATAAAAGATCGGTAACTTTTAAAAGTGACTGTAACTAGCATTTTTCGAAGATTATAATGCAGAGGGTCTTATTATATACAAAAATATTAATTATTTATAAGCAGGGAGGGTCAGGAATTGCAAGCCAAATCAAGTTCCTAAACATTGAAATGGACAATGTCACCAATCCAATTATAATTGATCAGCACTATTGTGACCAAAAGACACCCTGCAAAGAACAGGTAAAATATAAATCAGCATTTCTTTTTTTTTTTTTTTTAAGATTAATTAGCCTTTTATGAATGAAATAATTATTTTTATGAAATGATTGCAGAAATCAGCAGTTCAGGTGAAAAATGTTATGTACAAAAACATAAAAGGGACAAGTGCATCAGATGTAGCCATAAAATTTGATTGCAGCAAAAGAAATCCATGTGAAGGCATTATTTTGGAAGATGTTGTTCTTAAAAGTGAAGGTGGAGATCAAACCGCTAAGGCATCTTGTGAAAATGTCAAATTAACCCAACTTGGAGTTGTTTCTCCACGTTGTCCTTAATTCTACCCCTTAAAAAAACCCAAATAAATTAATATTTATTTATATGTAAGAATAATACATAAATGATCAATAATGTAAATTTATATAGCCATCACTCATTAGATGGTGATACAAATAAAATGTAATGTATATTACACGAATTCATATTTTATAAATAAGATGTTTTTATTTATTTATTTATTTAAAAGAGTGTAAATAGATTCACGTTTCGACATTAAAGAATTAAATAATGAAATATATACAACAAACATATGAAATATAGGAATTTAAGTAAATATAATTACTTGTTAAGCTTGGAAACTTGTCCACAAATAGGTGCAACATAACCCTGTAATGGTGTCATGTAAATTTCTTCAACATACCTATGTAGAATAAGTATTGCTGACATTCAACTGGCGTATGTACCATTGTTTATTCACTAAAAATAATTAGCCACAAGTGAATATGTTCATAATAATGTAATTCCAATAGTTGGCTACCAACCTTGCTCTATTCTTGTCAAATAAATCAAATTTTAACTCATTCAATTTGATGGTTGTTAGAGAAATTGATATAATTTTTATCTTAATTTTTTTATCAAGAATTTATTTTTTATTTTAATTTTGAAAAATAATCCATTATAAAAATAATATAAAAAAACATTTAATTAATATTATACTATTGTTGTAATACTGTTCTACAAATATAAAAAATGTTGAATTACTATTGTATTTTTTTTACCACTATTATATGAGTATTATTCAAATATAGTTATTGTACAGAATCTGTTTTTTTAATTTTTTTTTTAAAAAAAGTTCGAAAATACTATTAAAATCTTTACACCTACAATCTATTTTCTAAATTAAAATTAAAAGTGGATTTGTTTTTAATTATTGCCCTTAAATTTGAACATCGACCCATTACCTGATTAGCTAACCTGCTAGAAATGATATTTCATTTAACTGGTTGTAATTGTAAAGGATAGATAAATAATTTAAGGAAAATATTTATTACCATTTTCCTTATTGACAAAAAAAATGCAAGACATCTTATTTATTAAACTTACAATTATTCATTCATAGTACTACTACTTACTATGTACTTACTACTACTGTTTTTTCTATACATATATATAAAAAATAAAAAAAAAACTATATTACACTTTATAATAATAAAGACAGCAAATTTATTGACAACTAACAGCCACCTCAGCATAGTGAAGTCCTTCTAGAAGAAAAAAGCATAGTGAAGTCAACCCATAAATGTGAAAAATTTCGACTGCAGGCCCAAATAAAGCCCAATTGCTATGTAAGCAAATTTAGTACACAATATATTATTCTTCCTCCCATGACAATGACGTGGACGACAGAGAGAGAGTACCACACGTACCGGACTCAACCACCATTTTTTGTTCCAGAAAATGACTGTTCAATAACCGGAGGAAACTACTTACCCAATCGTATCTTGCCACGTCAAAAATTATTACATAATTTTTATTATAGATACCTTAAAAATAAAAGAATTTCATTAATGTACATACAATAGCAGAAGTAACATTATGGATTATTTTTATTTTTATTTAAAAGAGTAGCGGTGGTTAGCTTAGCTAACAATAATTTTCCATTTCAATAGGAAAAAATATCTTCCAATTTACTGTAAAAAAAAAAATTCAATTTTTTTTAAAAAGAACTGAATTTGAAATATTTTTATTAATAATTTTTACCCTAGTTAAATTTTTTAATTGAATTTTAAAAATAAAATGACAGGGCAAACTTTTAACAGGTGTGATTTATTTAGTCTATAAATAAGAAATCTTCCTAAATTTTATCAAATTCTATTAATTATAAATAAAATATAAACATTTTTTAAAAAGAAAATTATACACAGCAGAATATATATAATTTATAAACAAAATTATTATTAGTTTTTAAGAATTAAAATTTAAAATATCACCATTAAACAACTAAAAGTATAATTAGTTTTATTTTTTGATATTATTATAAAAAAAGTGGAAGGAAAACCAGATTACAAGAAAATAATTAAATATTAAATGCAAATCGCAATATGGGCAGTCTCTAACGTGGATCTTTTATAAACTACCAAATGACTTAAACTTGAAGTTCAACCTTACAGTTAAAACTTTTTGGATTTTTTTGCAGCTTTTTTATTTTCCCTTCTAAAATTGGTTAAAAAAAAAAAAAGGAGTGAAATGGAGAAGGGGGGTGGGGTGGATCTAGGTGTCGGTTGTTGTCTTTTTCTTTAACCTCCCTTTCATTAGTGTCGGTGTCTATGAGAGTGAGTGACTGTTAAGCTTTCACTATTTGGGGGGTTGCCTTCAAAAATCTCAAATGATGTTCCATTTCTCATATATTCCCATATTCAAAGTTTGTTTCTTTTAGTGGGTTTTTGTCCTGCAAGTTTTCTGCATTAATGAGGTCTTGAGAATTTTAGATTTGTTGGAGTGTGACTTCTGCTTTGGATTCAACCAGTATACATTTTGATTGAAGATTAGATCAATGGATTTGGAAGGAGATGCAGGAGGGGTCAGTGTGCTGAAAATCTTGCTTTATATTTCCATGGATTTGGTTTTGGAGATACATTTTCTTGAATTACATTATTCTTTTGTTAACTTGCTGGTGACTTATTTGTACTTGTATGGGAATTTGATTTGAAGTTTTGATCTTTATCCACAGTTTTTAGATCCCTAAAACATTGTGTGAAAATGCAGCTTTGATTGCTTTTAAAATGCCATTTTTCCAGATCTAAATCTGTTTTATCTTAGTCCTTTACGTGTTTAGCTCTTGATAATAGATCCAATTTCTAATTGGAAACAGCTGAATTTCCTGATATTGCTTCTTGATTCTGTTGAATTTTGCTTCTATGCTGCATTCAGATCAACATTGATTTAGACAAGTTTTGGTTGGTTCAACTGAATCATGGAATCTCTTTCTTAAACTTTCTATTTTAGGACTAGACTTAATTATTCTAGTCTTTGTTTACTGCAATTGTAAGTAGAGCTGCATTTCCTTTTTAGCTCAATTTTGACTTTTGATTTGTACTGGTTGTTGTCCAGCCTAAAAATGCAAAACAAAATGCAATCCAGGTCTGCCAAATTTGCAGTGATGATATTGGCATGACAGTAGATGGAGAGCCCTTTGTTGCTTGCCATGTTTGTGCATTTCCTGTTTGCCGGCCTTGTTATGAGTACGAGAGGAAAGATGGTAATCAGTCTTGTCCTCAATGCAAAACCAAATACAAGAGGCATAAAGGTAAGTCTGGCAATCTTCACTGTTCTCTTCAATTTATGCTCGGATCAGTATTGACTGATACTTTTTGTTTGCTCTTGCTACCAGGAAGCCCTCCGATTCGTGGAGAGGAAGTTGATGATGCTGATTATAGTGATATGGAAACTAAGTCAACTCATCATGCATCAGGCATACACGATGAGAAAAGTAAGATAGAACGTATGCTTGGTTGGGATTCAGGCTCTGGTCGGAAAGATTATGTTCCACCCACTCATTATGAAAAGGATGTTTCTCTAAATCATATTCCTTATTTGGCTGGTAGACGCTCGGTAGGTCGCAGGATTGCATATGATTCCCCTTGAATGTTTCCTCTCTTTTCATCATTTGTAGTAAATCTTGATAATATCTTGTATTTCAGGTTTCTGGGGATTTGTCAGCTGCTTCTCCTGAGCGTTATTCCATGGCTTCTCCAGAAAGTGGCAGCAGAGGTAAGCAAAAGTCCATTTTGTTGTGTTTCTGTATCATTTGTTCAAATTTTAAGTCATTTCTGTGCTTAATTACAGTTAATATCAGAGTTGGGGATCCAGCAAGGGAATCTGGCTCTTCAAGTTTTGGAAATGTTGCATGGAAAGAGAGGATTGATGGTTGGAAGATGAAGCCAGAGAAGACCCCTGCTCCAATGAGTGTAAGTAATGCACCTTCTGAAGGCAGGGGGATTGCAGATTATGATGCCAGCACTGATGTGCTCATGGATGATTCTTTATTGTAAGTTCCTAAACTTAACTGTTCCATTTGTAGATTGTTTGCATTTATCTTCCACATAGCTTTTGAAGTTAATAACTATTATGATTTTCGCTTAATGAGAAAACTTTAACAAAACAAAAACAAAAACTGCTGTATTTGGATTTTGGAAAAACGAGATATTCATGAAACTGATTTGCTCGGGAATTGATTTGTTAACCAGTATATTGGTTCTAGATCAGATTTGCAGTATTCTACTTTATTTGATTAATTGGCCTAGTACATAACAATTTTCTAAAACATGTTCATAATCATAACAGCACTACGAGCTATCTATGCAACATGTATGCAAGAGAATATTTCCTTTTGTTTCAAGTTACATATTAATCTAGGTTGGCAGGAGGTGTATTCTTATCTTCTATTTTTCTTGTATTTGTTACCCAGGAATGATGAGACCCGCCAACCTCTTTCAAGGAAGGTTTCTATTCCTTCCTCCAGGATTAATCCTTACAGAATGGTTATTGTTTTGCGGCTTCTTATTCTTTCCATATTTTTGCACTACCGGTTAACAAACCCAGTGAGGGATGCATATCCATTGTGGTTAATCTCTGTTATATGTGAGATTTGGTTTGCAATATCGTGGATTTTGGATCAGTTCCCTAAATGGCTTCCTGTGAACCGTGAGACATATCTCGACAGGCTCTCTCTCAGGTATTTTTACTCTGCCCTTTTCTTGAAATTATGAAATGTTTTATTTTGTTAAATCCTTGAAACATTAAATTTATATTTTTTATGCCTCCCAGATATGAGAAAGAAGGGGAACCATCTCAGCTGGCAGCAGTTGACATTTTTGTCAGTACAGTGGACCCTCTAAAGGAACCTCCACTTGTCACAGCCAATACAGTGTTATCTATTCTTGCTGTTGACTACCCAGTTGACAAAGTTTCTTGTTATGTTTCTGATGATGGAGCTGCTATGTTGACATTTGAAGCCCTAGCTGAAACATCTGAATTTGCTAGAAAATGGGTTCCATTCTGTAAGAAATACAGTATTGAACCACGAGCTCCAGAATGGTACTTTGCACGAAAGATTGACTATTTAAAGGATAAAGTTCATCCATCATTTGTTAAAGATCGTAGATCTATGAAGGTAGCCCATTAAATTTTGATAATAGTTTTGTCTATCCTAGAATTGGTGTAATTTGTGTTTCTTACGGCAAATAATTATCCTACAGAGAGAGTATGAAGAATTTAAAATTCGTATCAATGGACTAGTTGCAAAGGCACAAAAAATTCCTGATGAAGGATGGGTGATGCAAGATGGCACTCCGTGGCCTGGTAATAACACCAGAGATCATCCAGGAATGATCCAGGTAAAGTAAATTTTAGCAGATTCCTTGGGAGGGAGTGCCTTATGATATTTATTTCAATAATGCTAGCGCCTTTTATATGTAAATTGAAACTTATAGGATTTTTTTGTTCAACTTGCATGGAATAACACATCTAATAATTTTGCATTTTTAGGAATTTAGTTTACACCTTTTGTAGTATGCTACATGTTAATTGATTAAGTCTTTGTTACTTGATGGTTGTGAATTTTGTGTCACAGCAGTTGTAAGCAATTTCTTTTATTTTTCTTATAAACTCTTTATTTCTTGTTGTGTCATACTGTGTAGGTTTTCTTGGGTCATAGTGGAGGATTTGACAGTGAAGGTAATGAACTTCCACGACTTGTCTATGTATCTCGTGAGAAGCGTCCTGGTTTCCAACATCACAAGAAGGCCGGTGCCATGAATGCACTTGTAAGTAGTTGGGTATATCTTTGGTCTATTTGTCAAGAAGCTTATTAGCATTAACAATCTGTTCATCTGCCATACAGGTGCGGGTTTCAGCAGTTCTTACAAATGGTCCCTTCTTATTGAATCTTGATTGTGACCATTACATAAACAACAGTAAGGCTTTGAGAGAAGCTATGTGTTTCCTAATGGATCCTAATCTTGGCAGATCAGTTTGTTATGTCCAGTTTCCGCAGAGATTTGATGGTATTGACAGAAACGATCGATATGCCAACCGTAACACTGTTTTCTTTGATGTGAGTTCTGATAGCAACTTTCACATGAGATTTATCCTGTTCATTTTATCATAATGCGTACTGCAAATATTTGTAGTGGTTTTCTACTTAAGTGCATGTGCAGTTTCATTTATTTGCTGACAATTTATGTCATTTAGATAAATTTAAGAGGCTTGGATGGCATCCAAGGCCCTGTGTACGTCGGCACAGGTTGTGTTTTCAATAGAACTGCTTTGTATGGCTATGAACCTCCTCTTAAGCCTAAGCATAAGAAACCAGGGATGCTCTCTTCATGCTTTGGTGATTCCCGAAAGAAGAGTTCTAATGCAAGCAAAAAGAACTCAAGTAAGAAAAAATCAAGCAAGCACATCGACCCTACATTGCCAGTGTTCAATTTGGAAGATATAGAAGAAGGGGTTGAAGGTAACCTTTCATATTTTGGCGGTTTTCATTGTACATGATCTAATTGCATTAAGATATTGCATAGCGATAGATATATAAATTTACCTACTCTCTGAAAACAGAATATGGAGTTTTGTTTATGTGGTAACATCAAAGATAAAACTAGCAGACATGATTTTAATTTTGAGCTTCCTAAAAAAGAACAGAAATTTGGCAGTAAATGCTGCTGTATGCATTATCAATGTTCTTTTTCCTTCAATCATGTTACTGATTTATTTGAACAGGAACTGGATTTGATGATGAAAAGTCATTGCTTATGTCACAAATGACACTTGAGAAAAGGTTTGGTCAATCAACTGTCTTTGTAGCTTCAACACTTATGGAGAATGGTGGTGTTCCTGAGTCTGCCGCTCCAGAGGCTCTACTCAAAGAAGCCATTCATGTCATTAGCTGTGGTTATGAGGACAAGACAGACTGGGGAAGTGAAGTATGTCATTTTCATATTTTCTTTTCTTTTCTTTCATTTGCATCACTTTCTTATTTTCTTTGTGCGCTTGATAAAAATAACATGGACAATAAAATTGGCCTTAAAAATGATCATTCAAAAGTGCAGTTTAAGGGTAAGCAAAACTGTAGGAAGCCTTAGAATCTAGGGCTAGAATATATTTTCACTTGAAGAACATTTGTTTCATCATTTAGCTCTTAATTTATTCCTTATACCATAAGGCCTCTTCTATAATTACTACTGGACTATGATGATTTCTTTTCAACTACCTGTACTGTCATTGGCTTAGCTTATACTTCCTCTGTTTCAATTATTTAGACAATATTCTTTTTGCACGCATATTAAGGAAAACATATTTTCTCCACTCTAACCCCAAAATACTCATCTCCATCTAATCATTACACTCCACAATAAAAAATTAAACAAACTCAATTAAATAATAAAATACTCACAAAAAGTAGTGATACCACTATCTAATCATTACACCCTACAATAAAAATTTAAAAAAACCCAATCAAAAAATAAAATACACATATAAATTAGTGCTTAGTAGGGTTGAGTATTCAGTAAAAATTACTGTCCTGAATACCGAATTTTTAAAAATTTACCGAATTTACCGAATTTATTTTTACTAACCAAATTACCGAATATACAAAATATAACAAATAAATGTTAAAATGTATAAAATAAAACAATTTTTTTTAAAAAAAAAATCAAATCTAAAAGAAAAAGGGGAATTCAAAAACCATCAATTTTTACTAGAATTTCAGTTTATTTGTTAAAAATCAATTTTAATCAAAAACTAATTACCAATACTGATTTACTGAATACCATATAACCGATTACCGAATACTAAATTTCAAAAATGGTAAAAAAAATTCGGTAACTGTTACTGAATTATTTTAGTAAAAAACTTTGGTACTCGATAAAAATGCTTAGCCCTAGTGCTTACCTCAGCAAGCAATAAGCGGCTAAAAAGATGATGATTTGATTTTTTTTTTTTAAAAAAAAAAGATGATGAACTTTTGAAGAATTGCTCACTAATACCCTAGATCAATTTTAAATATTCTAAACCATGATTATCTAACTCTTTATATGAAATGTGGCCTAGTTTTATATTATATGCCCATTTATTAATGTATTTTAGGCTGCTGTTATATAAAAAATATGACCAGCTTTTAATATAGACCCCTTTTATGTAAATATGTGGCATATTACTCACTAAAATCCTAGATCAAGTTCAATAACGCTAAATTATGATTATCTTCATAAGAACAAGACATATCATCACTTGTGATTTTATGGATATATCTAACTTTTTTAATAAAAATTGAAAGAATCTTATGATGATATATGAAATTGTTGAGGAATCACTCACGAATATACTAGATCAAGTTTAATTACTTCAAATCTTGATTGTCCTCATAAGACCAATACATATCATCACTTGTAAATTTATGGACATATTTAAGTCGTTTAAAAAAAATTGAAAGAATCTTATGATGATCTATGGAATTGTTTAGTAATTACTCACTAATATCCTAGATTAATTTTAAATATCTTAAATCATTATTATCCAACTCTTTATATGAAATGTGATCTAATTTTGTATTATGTGGTCAGTTATTCATGTAATTTAATCCACTATTATATAAAAATATGACCTTTTTATATAGATCCCGTTTTGTAACTCTATGGCCTATTAGTCAGCTTTTATGCACATAAATATGTTAATTTATAGGTCATAATTATGTCAATATGTGAACAATTTAGATGGACTTCAAGATCAATTAAACTAAAGTATGATAATTTAATATCTTAAAAATATTTAGTGATGGAGCAAAAAAAAAAAGGGAGAAGAGAGTGTTTTGAACTTTAGCGGTTGGAAATTAAGGATAGATAAAAAGATTCTAAGAAAACCCTAAAAATTAAATAGTGGTCAGCTTTCCAAAAAAAAAAAGTAAAAAAAAATTTTTGCCCACTAAGATACCCACAAATTTAAAGCTGTGGTCGCAAAATAACTCTGCCTATTAATGATATTGCAAGATAATTGAAGTTATTGTGGTCTTATTTTTAATTTCTCACGAGTTCTCAGTTTTTATCTATTGGCCACATTTTTTACAATTCCGAGGATTTGATGGAAAAAGTGTCAAAATTCAACTCATACAAGAAAAGTGAGATAATAACAGACAACTATCACATCACTGTCAAGTCTGTCACTATTTGTTTTCCACTATTTCAAAAACCAACCATTATTTAATTCTCAACTATTACATCCCTCAAAAATCACTCATTATTTAATTCAATACATCTATTAATGTCAAAGGCATTTTGGACTTTTTGCTCTTCCCACCATTCCTTAAACTTACCATTTTAGGAAGTTTCTCTATATAAATGAAACGTCCAAAATGGAAAGTTTCTCTAAATAAATGAAACTGAGGGAGTATATGGATACCAGTGCCATATTTCCTGACAAATGAATTGATTTTTGTTTGTGCAGATAGGGTGGATATATGGTTCTGTGACAGAAGATATTCTTACTGGGTTTAAGATGCATGCTCGTGGTTGGAGATCAATCTATTGTATGCCACATCTTCCAGCCTTTAAAGGATCTGCTCCTATTAATCTTTCTGATCGTCTAAATCAAGTGCTTCGATGGGCTTTAGGGTCAGTGGAAATTCTTTTTAGCCGTCACTGTCCCATATGGTATGGCTATGGAGGAAGGCTAAAGTGGCTTGAGAGATTTGCATATGTCAATACCACAATTTATCCAATAACATCCATTCCTCTTCTTGCCTATTGTACATTGCCAGCTGTCTGTCTTCTTACTGGAAAGTTCATCATTCCACAGGTATTTTACCTTGCTTTTTGTCTATGCATCACTTTTTTTTTTTTTTGGGTAAATGATAAGGGAAGAAGAAGCAACATGAACTGATATATTCTTTGCTGATGCTTTTAGAAACTGTCTATTAAGTATTAAGTCCACTTCAGCTGAATCTTAGTCCCTCTTATATTTTGTGGTGGTGCAGATCAGTAACATTGCTAGTATCTGGTTTATATCACTCTTTCTTTCCATCTTTGCTACCGGTATTTTAGAAATGAGATGGAGTGGCGTTGGAATTGATGAATGGTGGAGAAATGAACAGTTTTGGGTTATTGGAGGAGTGTCGGCTCACTTATTCGCTGTTTTCCAAGGTTTGCTCAAAGTTTTAGCTGGTATAGATACCAATTTTACTGTCACTTCCAAAGCATCCGATGAAGATGGAGATTTCGCTGAGCTTTACATGTTCAAATGGACTACTCTGCTCATACCACCAACCACCCTTCTTATTATTAACCTGGTTGGAGTAGTTGCTGGAATTTCTTATGCCATTAACAATGGCTATCAATCCTGGGGTCCTCTCTTTGGCAAGCTATTTTTCGCTTTCTGGGTGATTGTCCATTTGTATCCTTTCCTTAAAGGTTTGATGGGACGACAGAATAGGACACCTACAATTGTTGTTGTATGGTCAATTCTCCTTGCTTCAATCTTCTCCTTACTATGGGTTCGCATTGACCCTTTTACAACCCGGGTGACCGGACCAGATGTCCAGCAGTGCGGAATCAACTGCTAAAGAAAAATGCTGGTGCAAAATAGAATAAGGTTATAACACGCCGGAATAAGAAGAATTCTGGGAGAATTTTTGAAGGTACATGCTTTTAGCTGTGTAATACAAGTCTGGTTCATTAATTATTCCATAAGTTATGAATTATAGGTAAATTGTATTCTCATCATATTTTAAGCTGATCTCTTTTTTTTGTTTTTCAATTTATTTATTTATTTTTTGTGACATGAATGGAATATAATTTGTTCCATTAGCTCATAATTTCTAAAATTTACCAAAGTGATTGTATGTTGATGATGCTCTTCAATTTTTTTGTATTTATAGTGTATTGAAATAAGAATTCAGTGGTTAAATTGTGTTCATTTTAGAGGACTAGTTACACAATATTGTTGGTTATATTCAAGTATTTGCCTCTCTAGTAATGCTGAAATTCGAATGTATTAATTAATGCTTATAGGAAGATGGGAATGCAATATATACAACCATCAAGATTGGTTATTTGATTCCTCTAGTGTCCACATTGATTGAGTTAATGTTCATCCAAATCGAAGATATAATTTGGGACATTTTTTGTTTATGAGTGGAAATGTTAAATCTTTAATCATTTGATATGTTAATAAATGAAATAGATATACCTAATTGGGTGTGGAATAATTGGTTTTCCCCCATTTAGTAATTGGAAAAGGGGAAAAAAAAAAAGTTACCAAGTCCACAAAGAGTCATAAAGTGTGGCCCTTCTGTTCAACCTCCCTATCTATTTGACCAATAATTGAAATGACACCATTGCTCATGCAGTGGGACTGAAATTTTTAAAGAAAAAGAACACTAAAAGCTATCCATACAAAACAAAATTATTTCTTAGTAGCTAAATGTGTTGACTTACTATGAAGAAAAAAAAAGACTTTTGTGATTTCTATTAGGAGATAACCTAGTTTTCTAGTATCAAATAATACATATAGTCAGAGTAAAAAGGGCAGTCCGGTGCATGAAACTCTTGCTACGCACAGGTTCTGGGGAAGGGTCAGAACCATTTCGGTCGGTCGGTGGATTGTAGGCAGCCTAACCCTACATACATTTATACAAGAGATTGTTTACACGACGATTCAAATAGATATATTTGAGTCTGAAAAGGAAAAAACTTGCCATGACCTAATTTCTGAGAAGAAAAAGCATGTTTCTAGAAACTTGAGTTGGGTTGGTATAATGCCGATTAGTTACAACTATATCTTTTTTAAACAGGAGTTTGCAACGGTTATAATTTAAAAGCCATTATAAGGTGAACGTTAGCTTGGACAAGGGTTTTAGCTTTAAAAAAAGCAAAACACAAATTGTGCAAAAAGTTTTACATCAAATGAGTTTTATAATTCCTTATGCAATGATTTTGTTGTGCTTTTAGTATACTTTCTATGATGCTAGTCCTGAAATCACTCCACAAACCTCTTAGCTAGTGTTAAAAAAATACCTGTAAATTTGAGTTTTTTTTTTCCAAGTTCTAATCTTTTTTACTGACAGAAATCAAAGGGGGAAAAAAAGAAGAAAGATGATTAATATTAATCCCCACAAAAATACATTATGCTAAAAAAAAAAATATCACTAGTCTTTGATTAATACTATAAAACTAATGCAAGTGCTTCTAGTATTATCATATTATATGAAAATCACTGTCACAAAAGTATGTAAATTAAGTAATAATATTCACTTTTTTGCTTCTTCTGTTGCTGGCTTTGGCTCTTCTGGTGGTGGCGGCAGCGGGGGTGGTGGTGGAGGAGGTAATCCACCATCAATGCAACTTCTACACCTTCTTTCTATCCAACCTTCAATATCATGCTCACCATTGCTACCAAAATGTCTTCCGCCACATAACCTTGCTATAATTCCTGCAATTACACCAACTATGGTGATCACTGCTAGTACAACCACTAGTGTTTCGATTGACCGGTGAGTATAACGGTTCTGCTCCGTCACTACTGGTGGTGTTGGTGGTGGCTCAAGTATTGGTTGCAGTTGCTCATGCAAACTTGCTTTCAAGAATCCCATTTTTGTTTTCTTGATAGAGTTTATGAGAAATGAAAATAAAATGTAATGAAATGAAAATAGGAGTAGATTGAAAAAGAGCAAAAGAAATGGTAACTGATGGTGAAAAGAGAGAAGAATGCTTCTATAAGCTTAGAATATGAAGAACTGTTAAAAAGAAAGAAAATGGAGGAAATGAGAAAGGAGAAAGAGTAAGATGAGGTGAAGAAGTGAGGGTTTGGGAAATGAGGAAATAGAGACAGTACAGGGACTGGACCCTATATTATGTGGGACTTCAAAGACCAAACCAAGAAAATGTTGCTTTTGGAATAAATTACTAATTTATACAAAAGTTTTGCTAATTATATTTATCTACTATTTTCTTTTTCTTTTTCTTTTTTCTCTTTTTAAGGTTAACTCTTTGTTTGTTTAATATTTTGTAATTTTTCATGTGATATTTTAGAATTTCTACTAAATAACATTAACATTAGCTCATACTTAGTTATATTGAAAAATCAAAAAAAAAATTGTAGTGCTATCTCTTTTTTCCGATAATTAAAGGGAAGGGAAGGGATGAGAATTGAAGCGGAACTTCATGGTAAAAGAGAAATTTACACCTTAATTACTAGATCATTTAGTGATCTTCTAACAGATACCGATTATTTCGATATTAAAATTTATAATAGAATTAAATATCTTTAAAGAAAAATAAGGTTAGCTATAGCAGAAGGGATATTCTTTAAAGTGATGATTAATTTGGTTCAGCCTTTTGATTACCTTTTCTTTATGACTTTTGTGGATTTTGCATAAATTGAGGTAAGGTGTGAATTTTGAGGAGTAAATTGTAAAAGAGAGATGAAGAAGAGGCCAAAATATCTTTTTGCAGAGTACATTAAAAAAAAAAAAAGAATAAAAATTCAAATTTCAAAGGGTTAACTTAACTTAAGTTGTAATATTGTCAGTGCACAATATATTTTGATTTCTCTTCCCAATTTGTCCACACATAAATCACATTCACATGAATCATACAAAACCCAAGAAATGAATCTATTCTGTAAAGAAAATAACTTTTTTGAAACCTCCCCATTTTGTCCATTAGTAACATATGCACCCAAGGGATGAGGGAGAGTTGCTACTCTTGTTGAGGCTGCTCTAAATGGGTCTTCTCCCCCAGGGCCAGGTCCCCATCCCATCCCCATTTTGTCTGCTGTCATTTTGCCATTATGTTTGTCTCTTAGAAATGTGAGAAATATTTTAGTGAGAGTGATTGGTGGGTTATTTTGTCAACTTGTATGTGTTTTTATTGATTTGTGTAAATCACCTAACAGTTACTTTTCAGAAACTCTTTTTACCCACCATGTGGTAATTACAGATGTCTTTAATAAATCTCTGTTTTTTACCCTTTTTTTTTTTTGGTTTAATTATTTAGAAGCATTTCTTTGGTATATTTTTGAATAATAGTCTTAAGTGAACCTAAAAATAGAGGCAAGTTGATTGAAGGAGGGTTAGAAACTGTCTGTATGTATTTCAGTTCCATAATTTGATGGGTTTTAAAAGCAGGAAACAAGATTTTAAAAAATTCAAAAAAATTGAAAATCGCAATATGAACATAAGCAAAACATTGGAATTTAGCTGGCAATCAACTGAAAATGTCATCACCATAGTTCACCACCAGAAGAAGCACATCGAAAACTCAACAGCAATCTCTTGGAAACCCTATAGCCATCGTGGATTGAAGCATAAGAGATGAATTAGAAGAGAAGCATAACTGTGATCTACTTTCTCTCTCACCCCGCTGATGTTTGAAAGCTTCGACGACCAATTGGAGACCATTGGTCGACCCCTTAGGTAAAGGGGAGTCCAAAGATATCTATGTTGCTTTCGATCAATGGTTGGAAGATACTTGTTCAATCGATTCAAGTCTCAGAACTCCAAAATACTGAAATTCTGACGAATTTTTCACTAGTTTTTTGTGACATTCAAGAGAAAATATCAAAAGAAATGTATATTTAGAATTTTTATATTATGTAAAGTTTGTATTGATTGTTTATATTTTTTTGTTTATTAAATTGAATTTTCCGACTAGAAATTTGTTGGTTATTGCTTTTTTCTGTTTATAATTTGAGACCATATTTCTGATCAGAAAGTTAAAAAGGTTGTTTTGGTGTATGACCTATCTATTTTGGTTGTCGTCTGCACTTTTTCAGCAGCTAATCAAATACTCGTGGGAAATTCACCAAAAAAGAGAAAGAGAGGTTGTTGGAATATAGTTGCTGAAAACTAGTTGTATACTGTTCATATACAATATGAATTATTTTTGAAAAAAATTAAATTTTTTGGCTATTATTTTCAATTCAGTAGCTTTAAAAACTCTAAATGACTATATCATCCATTAATTTATTAAATTTAAACGTTTTGCTTATTATTTTATTTTACCGAATTTTAACCAAATAACTTAATTTGAATATATTATTATATTTTATTTAAATAATAATATGATATTATATCATATGACTTAGTTTTTATTTCCTATATTCAAAATATTATAAGAATCATCACTTAAGTAATATGGTCACTATTTGAGCAATTTTTCTTTTAATTTTATATGTTTGAATTTTCAATTAATTGTTTTATAACATTTAAACTAATTTTGGTTTATTAATACTCCCTCCATCAGGCTGCCATAGCCAAAGCTTTGGCTCTACTCTCGGCATTGGTATATATCAGAGACAACATGTCTGCTGATGACTTTATTTTTGTGGACCTTCAACTGTTAGTTAATGCTGTTAGTTCAAGTTTTGTTAATTTTTTAGAATTTCATTTAATAGTTAATAATTTAAAAACAGTAATACTATGCTTCTTTTATATGACGTGACATGATTATTATTAAATTTTTTAAACTGTATATAATAATAATAATAATAATAATAATAATAATAATAATAATAATAATAATAATAATAATACAGATTTAATAACATTTTATGGTCTTGCTCATTTACATACCATAATCTATAATTTTATATTCTTTTATAAGTATAAATTCATAAGCTTAAAAATATTTTATATATTTATGTAATTTTTTGCAGGGATAATATATTTATGTAATTAATTATGTTAGAATAAGAGAAAAATTATTATTTTTGGAATAAAAACAATTAGTGATATATTTTATGGTCTTGCTGCCCCTGTATATACTACCCGGCCGTCTATAATTTTATATTCATTTATATATGTATAAATTTTTAATATAATTGAAAAAAATGTATAAATTTTTTAATATTTAAAAATATTTATGTAATTAAATATTTTATAATTAGAGCAAAAATTGTTTGGATAAATTAAAAAAATAATAATAACAATCTGACGTAAGATGACATCTTTTAATTCAAAAGAATGAGAAAGATAAGGCTGTTATATTCAGATCTACTTTATTACCCCACGTACAAATATTTTAGGAATTTTTATGGAAATTGATCTCATTTTTATTTTAGTGTTAGACTAATCATTTATTTTTATTTTAATTTTAAAAATATATTCATTATAAAAATAATATAAAAATATATACTTAGTTAATATTCTAATACTGTTGTATAAATATAAAAAAAATATTAAATCACTGTTGTACTATTTTTATCCTATTTGAATATTATTTAATTATATTTATTATATAATTATTATATAAATTTTTTATTAATTATATAGATTTCGATTTTCTTTTTATTTAAAAAAAAACCTAAAAAATTTATTGAAATTTAGACTTAAAGTTTGTTTTACAAATTAAAATAAAAATTTATCAATTTATATATATATAATGTACCAATATTTTTAAGCTAACGGCTGAAATCATTACCGCGAACAAATCATCTGATATATTTGCCGCGAATCCCTGACAACGGCTAGAAAGCCTGACTTCACTTTCAGCTCACAATTACTTCCGGTAAAGAAAAGCTCGAGCAGTCGGACCTAATCTCACCTTCGTCTTCAACCTAAGCTTCAATTTCTGTCATCCATCATCCCAATTCCTCAATGAATCGTTTGATTAATTCCTCCAATCAAACGATTTTATTTGATAGGTTTATACTCTAATTTTGATATTTTTAAAATATCGCCACCTTCTAGCGATTATACGACGCTGCTGTGGTATGCTTTGTTTGAAACTTACACGCCGGGATGTAACATTTTTCGTCACAAAACGGAGACGAGGCAGTGGATGCACTTGCTTTTGCCGTCTGGCTTTGATGAAGAGAGACCTGGAGTTAGCCATAGCCATAGCCCAGTGAAGGCTCCAAGGAAAGTGCCAAGATCGCCTTATAAGGTAAAGTTAATTTTTCTTTTTTGTTGAAAATCTGATTTTTGAGGTTTTGGGGATTTTTTCTTGATTTGTCTTGTTGGACTTATGATTTTTGTTTTGCAGGTCTTAGATGCGCCTGAATTGCAAGATGATTTTAGTTTGATTTGGTGGACTGGTCTGCGCGTAATGTAGTGGCAGTTGTATTGGGTAATTGTGTAGGATTTGAGTTTTCTTTCGATTTCCTGAGATTTTGGTCAAATAAGTATTACTCATTCTTGGTTTGGTGAAATAGGTTACCCAATTGTGCGATTTGGGGATTGATGATAGCGTCTGCTCAGTGGGATGGGCCCAGCGTGGGACACACCTTGCTGTTGGGACTAGGGAATGGGAAAGTCCAGGTTAGTAATATTATGTTGTTCTTTGCACAAGTACTTTGAACTTATGGCTATAAAGTTTGGCATTATAGAAATTCCATTTGTATATATAATCAAATGCTACACTTATTGATTCCATTACTTTGCATTTAATTATAGTTTGCCAAATTTACCTTAGTCAAATGGAATTTCTTGTATTGCGATTATATATCCTCGTCCTATTGTGGCAAAAAAAAAAATTATGGTTCCAAACTTTAAGCATTAACACTTCCCTTAGTGTTTGAAAGTAATACTTGAATTAGATCTCCTTCGTAAAATCATAGTTTATCTTGTAAAAAGACTTGATTTAGGAAGGCTGCTATTCTGATGTAATGTTTGCTGGCAGTGAAATAAACTTTGTGTTTATACTATACTACAATTGTGCAAGCTGTGGTATTGTACTCTTAATTAGTCAGTGGTGTGCTTCCTATCCTTACATTAATGCCTTTAATCATCTTGTGTGTAGATCTGGGATGCATCTCGTTGTAAGAGAGTAAGAATCATGGAGGGCCACGTTAGTCTTCTATGAGGCTGATGAATAATGTATAGCAACATGATACTTAAGAATATGCATTAAGTTAAGCACACTTATTTTCTTTAACAAAATTGTTATTAAATCAACAATATGGTACCCAAAATTATGAAATATTAAGATCATATCAAACTAAATAATCTTTATAATCATATGAAGAATTTACCTGAGATTTAGGAGATGGGAACTGATGATGCAGAATACTGTCAGTGGATTTGGAGCAACATCACACAGAACTACAATCCGATGATTTCTGCAATTTTTGTTAATGAATTGGGGGCAGAAGAATTTTTTTTGCATAATATTTTTGGCTACTTCAATTTTAGATTGAGTTCTTAACTTCATGCATATTCTTAATCCCAGCTTTCTTTTTTCTGTTTTTTTTACAGTGCATCTGTGTGGAAAGTTCCAACTACTTGCATATATGGTGTTTACTGTTGAAGCCTGGATGAATTATTATCAAGGGATCCAAGAAGCTCGCAAGCATATGAAGTCCCATGCGAAAGCGTTCGGCGGGTTCGTCAGGATCGCTCTGTCCTTCTCTTTTAATATTTTAAGCAAAATCTGAATTATATCTGAGGCTAAGCAAATCCTTTTCTGCCTTGTTTCAGGGTTGAGGACACTTTGTCTTCATACTTTGTTAGGTAAAATATTTCATGAGCAAAACGATCTAACCAAATTGCTCTTCTCAACCAATTTATGGTCAGCCTGCGAAATTCCAATTTACAGAAAGTGCTTAATACGAATTTCTAGTTCCTGCATAATTATTAATCTTGGTTTTTTTTCTCCTTCAATTTTATAATTGTACAGCATGAGGTATTTGGTGTATTATCAAAAGCTCCTTGCATTGTATATTATTATAAAAAGAGGACATTAAATCAACAATAGGGTTTGGGGTATTATCATGAAAATACCAGTACCAATGAAAAGATATCGTAGCGAGGAGTTGAACAATGGTCTTGGGTTCAATGACTAAAATTAAAGTAGTGTAAAAATGAAAAAAAAAAATGATTTCAGAAAATAATATGCAACTTTCAAAATGTTTTTTTTTTTTTTATTATTTTTATACCATTTAACTTCAAAACGTCAAAAAAACCAATTTTTTTTATTTTAACAAAAAAATTGGATGCATCGGCTCACCGGATGCCAGCCAAAAACTCGTTGGAATCATTGAAACACCACTATCAGAGTAAACAAAACCGAAAGGTTTTGTCAATTTTCTCGTCAATTGAAAGCTTTTACAATAACTTTCTTGCTGATTTTCATCAATTACAGGATTACTAGCGAGTTTCTTGCTGCTATTGGATGAGTTCAGGCCTGTATCATCGGTGGAGAAGATAGCGGTGTCCAGATTCAACGAGAAATAGAGAGAGATAGAGGAAGAAGATAAGTTTTATGCAAAATTACAATATAATCCCTAAAGTTTCTTTATATTTTTAGTTTAATTCTTTTGTGGATTAAAACATAAACTTTATTGTTTAGGAGATTTATTATAAAAATAAAATTTATATATTCATCGTAGGTAAAATTCAATTTAGATATTGTTGAGTATGTAAAAATCATTTTTTATACAGATTTATATACTAAAATCAATATGTAAATAATAAAAAATTTTATGTAAACAAACCATCAATAATTAAATCAATATATATTCAAACAATCAAATTAAATACTGAATTATATATTGAAAGTATGTAAAAATCAATTTACATATTGATTAGTATGTAAAAATAATTTAGAGTGTAAGAGTAATTGTCACGAAAAATCAATTTACATACTGACGGTATATAAAGATCGATTTATATACTGATTGTTATACCGATTTACATACTGATTGTTATGAAAAAAAATAAAGATATAAAAGTAATTATCACAAATAATTAATTTACATATTGATAATATATAAAAATTAATTTACATACTAATTAGTATGTAAAAATAATCTAGAATTTGAAAGTAATTATCATAAAAAATAAATTTACATATAAAAATCAATTTATATACTAATTGGTATATAAAAAATTAAGGGTGTAAAATTAATTTTTTAAGAAATAAAAATTTACATAATAATACGTAGAGGTGGCAATGGGCCTGTTCGGTCGGGCCGAACCAACCCGCCTTGAACCGTAACTTGAACCGGCCGAAGGCCGGGCCGGTTCAGGTTCGAGAATTTTTTGAACCGTAACCGTGGAGGCCCGTGAACCGTGAGAAAACCGTTTGAACCGCTTAATCGAATCGGCGGGCCAAAAAAAAAAAAAGTAGAAGGACCGACGGGCTGAACCGAAAGTTTGAACCGCCAGGCCGTTGGTCGTACCATGGCTGACACAAAACCGTAGAAAACCGTTGGGTTGGCCCGTCGCTTTGAACCGGCGAGCCTTAAAACCGTACAAGTGAGGGGTTGAACCGACAGAAACCGGCGGGCCATAGAGGCGGGCTTAACAGGTGGGCCTGGCGCGGGCTAGGTGGAGAAGGGGGCCCGGCGGGCCGGAACCAGGTCCCATCCCAGCTGGCCTGTTCTGACATAATCTGCTGTGGGAATTCGTACGAGCCCGGCGGGCTGGCCCGGATTTCAAATTTCTGGACAGAATTTTTGGGAGAGAAAAAATTCAAATTGTAGACGATTTTAACCTCGTGAATAGCGAAAAATGGGTAGTTTTTGGGAGGTAATTTGTGTCCAATAAAATTTTAGGAATTGTCTATAAATTGGAGGGGAGTGTGAAATTTTTTTTTTACATTTTTGCTTACTCTCTACTCTCTCACACTGTCTGAAAAATAATATTTAGTGCTCTCATACTTAAAAAACTAAGTCGTAACTCTGCCGAAATTTTTTTTTTCACAAGCAAATATTTTTTTTCCTACCAATTAATTTTTTCCTCCAAACCCTATATACAATACATACTTTTTTATTTTAAAAAAAAATGTATCAACCCGAATCAAGTGGTGCCGGAGGAAGGGATAAGGAACCGAAAATCCAAGAAGTTGGAGAACGGTTAATTCATGATTTATTTGATTATCCGGTTGATCCAACCAGATCACAAATGTTTATTGGAGGGGTTCTTATTAATTCTCCAACAAATTTTGAGTACTTTACAACTGAGGAATCCCGGCAACAGTTAGAAGTCGAGATGCCTCCACCGCCACCATCCCAACAAACACGGTTAAAAAATTTTATCCTTGAACTATTTAATTTTAATTATTGTTCTTCATTTAATATTTATGTTTTGCTTATTTCATTTATTTTTTTATGTTTATTTTAATTTTTATTACTTTTTAATTTTTTTATTTACGTTTATGTTATATTTTTTTATTATTTATTATTTAATGTTATTTTACTTTTTTTCTTACTTAAGTTTATTTATGTTATTTTTTTCCCTATTTACGTTAACGTTATTTTTTTATTTTTTTTATTCTTTATTAATTAATGTTATCTTATTTTTTTTCCTATTTAAGTTAATGTTATTTTTTTATTTTTTTTATTATTTATTAATTAATATTATTTTATTTTTTTTCTTTATGTTTATGTAATTTTTTCCTTTTCTTTTTATTGTTTATTAATTTATGTTACTTTAATTTATTTTTTTTCCTGCTTTACGTTTATTTTTTTTTCTTTTTTTTTTGTTATTAATTATTAATTAATGTTACTTTAATTTGTTTTCCTTATTTACCTTTCTTTTTTTTTCTTTTTGTAATTATTTATTAATTAAAGTTTTTAGAACAAGCATTATTTACCTTTTTGTTTTTTTTTTTTTAATTTATTTATTTATGTTCGTTATTTTAATTTTTTCCTCAATTTGTTAATTGTTTTTTTTATTTATTTATAACGTGAATTATTATTTGTTTTTATTTTTCAGTCCCGGAATTCATTCCGAAGAGGAAGTTGGGAACCAGCAACAATACATTTCCCAAAAACATACTAGTGACGTACCACAGCATTTCCGGCAGGAGTCCGTCGGAAATTCTGAATACGTGCAAATTTGTAAACACTGCAACGTCCGTTATAAGTGGAAAAATGGGCGGAGACTATGAAACGATGAAACGGCACATGGAGCAAAAGCATCCCGCCGAATTTTTCGGTCAAAAAAGATCGCAAACACAAATTTCCGAGTACGCTTCCTCTAAAAACTCCATTTTTAATTTCAATGATAGAGATTATAAAAAATGTTTAGCTGAGTTTGTTTGTGTGGAAAAATTGTCTTTTTCATTTGGTGAAAAATGTGGCTTCATAAATTTTTTAAAAAAATATGTTAATCCACTTGCAAAAACTGTTTCTAGAAATACCACTAAAAGAAATATTTTATCTTTATTTAAAGAAAGAAAGAAAATTTTAATTGAACAATTTGCTGCATTGGAGGGATATTTGGATAGATAATTGGCACAACCACTCATACATGGGAATTACCGTGCATTATATTGATAAATCTTGACTTTTACAAAAAAGAATAATCGTTTTTCGTGCTTTTGACGAAAGGCATACTGCTGCAAATATTTATAAAATAATTCATAACATTTTAGATGAATACAAACTTGTAAAAAAAATTTTGACAATTTCTTTTGACAATACTGCATCAAACACTGCATCTATCCACCAA